>JBBPOJ010001170.1:0-15963 GCA_038091395.1 Leccinum rimulosum | reverse complement strand
TGGGCGCCTGCTCACCTGTCACGGGTGACTTGTCTCCTTTTGTGAGCGTCTCATTCTTGACGAGCTTGTTGAAGACGGTGGAGGTCAGTGCGCATGCGCGCCGGACGGCGATCAGCGCGATTTGTTTCTCTTTTGCGTATGGCAAGGACATGGCACTGAAGGATCGTGAGCGTAGGAAGAGAAACGTCAAAGATTTTGTGTCCATGTCGAATCATAGACAGGACTCCCACCGGCCAACCAACCGAGACTCTTCCAAGTCCTCATGTCGCCCGCGTAGTCAATCATCAATCCTCCTCGTAAACGAGTCAGATTCATGTTACAGTCTCGATACTTCTGTCTGTTTCAAGACTGCAGTGCTTCTAATCAACGGTATAGATGGATCTCCTCCGAATGATGTTCCCCTCCTCCTTGGTAGACGAGATTGGTTCCCATGATCCATCCCATGATGGCATCTGTCTAACAAGAACGTTCCTGAGCCTCATTCGGTCGGATTATCAAGACAAGTGTTGGGATTAGGCCGGATTTACCAACATTAGATGAGGGCGACAACAGATGTAGCATAGTATGACTCGAGAATACATCGCAGGGACGAAATAACCCCTGAGGGACTTAACGGAGCGTATTGCCAAATTAGGTTCGTGATAGAAAATTTGTGTCCGTGTACTACCATCGCAAATGTCGACAACGTTGCCTTTATTCTGGAAATTATCCTCGGCTTCGAAAAATGATCGTGTCGATTGGCATCGGTCAAGCTCGTCAGCGCTCTCGAACAATTCCAAGCGACCTACGTCCCACAGACCAAGATAGACGGCTACGGTTCCAGCGACAACGACTCGGACGGCGACGAGGGGAGTAGTAGGGATGGTTTGACGCGCTCAACGTGCCGGACGTTTCGTATTCGATACGGAGGCTCGTGCGCGGGCTTGCTAGTCCGAGGGAGAGTAGCAGGCTTGGGTTCAGTGTTGCGCTGACTGAGGTGTGTTCTGGTGGTTCTTTATTCCCATCTGCCCTTTTATCGTTGTCTCCTTTTTTTTCTGAACCCGCCCATCATCAATGATAAACCCGACCACCTTATTCCGTAGCTGCTCTCCCGGATAGACACCGTCACCTGCGCGCAGGTCCTCGCTCTCATCGTCGATGCAACCAAAAGGAGCAAATCCATGAGCGGACAGGAAGAGAGGGACGTCCTGTTCGCGCGCTTGTTCGGGATCGCGGCGGTCGTCCGGTCGGGGTTGCTCGTGCGTCAGCAGCCGCTTTCCTCTTCCTCTTCCTCCTCCTGGACGATCAAGGCCCCCTTGGAAACGTACGTGTCCGTGCTGACCTACCTGCTGGAGATCGGCGCGTCCAAGTCATGGCTGCGTGAGAGCGCGTGGTGGACGATCGGTTTGGCGGTGGACGCGGTGTCAGCGTCGTCGGTGCCATGGAAGGACGAAGCGCTCGTGACGACGATCCGAACAATCTATTCTACCAAGAGAGAGGAAGATGGCGTAGGCGTGGGCGCGTGGACCCCAGACAAGGTCGCAATGACCCTCAAGTTGCAGACGCTGGCGCCGGATCACGATTGGGAGGGAACGCTGGCGCCGGCGTTCAAGGGCCGGAACGTATTTACACGCGAGAAACAACACTCCGCAGTGCTCTTTCAGCGAATTCTTCCGAATAGTCGTAGATGGTGAGTACACTCGTTGTTCGTTCATTCGCCTTAAGTACTCATACACGAGATAGAGTCTCTGTTTTCCCCTTCGTCTTCTGCAGAGAGGAAGTACTGGGGTTTCCAAGTGTTCAAGAAAGCGCTAGAGCGGGTCCGGCCCACCGAGCTACCGATGCTCTTTACCAAGAATCTCATGCGGTCTTGGATCAGTCATCTTTCCAACAAGGATCGTTATTTGCATAAAATTTCTCTTGACGTGGTATGTTTCTTTTACGTTCACTTTTTGTTCGGGGTTGTGAATACATATTGCAGGCAAGACATATCCAAACGCTCGTGCAGACCTCCCCGTCCCTCGGATTTACATTGATTCTGCAATTGACCGGCGTCAATGGCAGTGGGCAGTTTGACAAGCTGACCCAAACGAAGACCGCCGAGTCGATACTAACGGTTATGGACAGCGCGGGTATCCAGAAGTATGTCCTGTCCTTGCTTGAGCAAGTGAACTCGCCAAATGATGTAGAAGAGTACAGTATCCTCTGTTCCTCTTTGTGTATGCAACGTACTGAGATGCTGAGCGATAGGGAACCCTCTGCGATAGATTCCTGACGAACATGGATCGCAGACCAATTTGCAGCGCTCGCTCGCAATGGTTCGATCCCAAAAGACGACGTATGGGTACAGATTGTACTCGACTTCTATGTCGTCAACGGACTTTTCGTCGTTCGCAAAAAGTCTGAAAAAAGTCCCGTTCACTCGGTACGTCCGCATTCGGTTGGTGTGTGTTATGCGCGCTGACGGCGAACAACTAACTAGTTGCGCGTACCCCCGTCACCGCTTGTCACAGAAGTCGTTCAACGACATTGCCGCGAGAGACTCCTTGGATGCCTCGGCCTTCTAAATGCTCACGTTTTGGCAGTGAAGCGAGGTTTGTCCACCTTTTGACCGCAATGCACCAACTTTTGCTCACATGCACGATAGGCGAACACACACGCAAAGAGACTGGTGTCGCATCCGACGGGGAGTTTTGGACGTCTCGGACGCTTGCTACCATAGCTTTGTTGGACAAAGACGCCAAACACGTCAAGGCATTGATAGATATCGACGAGCAAGTCCAAGCCTCTTTCACCACGACGGAGAAAGCGATTGCCCAACTGAAAAAGAAGGTATGTATACATATAGCCTGCTCCGGAATTTTCGACTAAACTTCGTTGCCCACGCCAGACCGAGGAGGACAAGCAAGAGGTAGTGAGAGGGTGTGAATTGATCCTAACATCGGCCCTGCTACAATGCCGCTGCGGTGAGGTTGAAGGTCTCGAGAACCTCGAGGTTTGTTTCCCGCCCGCCAATGGTTTCTTGACGCTCTTATCGACGCTCCACTCCCCAATGTCCAGGCCACTCTCGAAGCGATTCGCAAAATGTTTTTGTCGAGCGAGAAGAAATCGAAAAAGACAAAGACGCATCAGCAGCAACCGCTTTCAGAGGACGAACCTCCGCCGATAGACGTCCTCGTGGATGTGATGATCGGGTATTTGGAGAAGGCGAGTGCGTTTGCGCGGTCAGTCGCCAGCGAATCGTTTTCTCGCGTGACGAGCGCTGTGCAGGGGAGCACGATCGATTTGATTCTTAGCGTGAGTGATTTTCTTTTGGGTCTCGCTTGCTGAGCGGCCTTTTGACGGAAATTCGATAGCAATTGGAACGGCGGGATCCAAGCGAGTTGGTCGATGAGGACGACGATGAGATGAATGGTGATGGTGAGGAAGAAGATGAAGACGAGGAAGAGAGTTCGGGAGAAGAGGAGTCTGAAGAGAGCGACGGCTCTGAGGATGAAGACGACGAGGCCGTCGACCAAGTACGCAAAAAGATTGAAGAAGCATTCAAAGCGAGCGGGATGGAAGTCGACGAAGTCGACGATTCGGAAGGGGATTCTGACGAAGATCTCATGGACGACGAGCAGACGATGACTCTCGACGACACCCTGGCGGATATTTTCCGCGGTAAAGCGAGCGAGCGGAAAACCGGAAAAGGTTTGTTGACGGTTTCTCGACCTTTTTTATATAAAAAAAGAAAGCTGAAGCGACAACAAGGAATTGATGCCAAACGAGAAGCGACGCATTTCAAAAACCGTGTGCTCGATCTCGTGGACATCTTTGTCAAGCGGGAACCTCAGAGTCCTCTCAACGTTCGGCTCGTCCTGCCGTTGGTCGACCTCGTGACCAAGAGCACCATGGACGAACGCCAACTGTCCGACAAGGCGAGCGGCATCCTCAAGAGTCGACTCGCCAAATCAAAAGACTTGCCTACGACGGCGCTGCTGGACGAGATCGAGCCGGTGCTACGCGAGGTGCATCTACGGGCACGGCGGTCTCATCGCTCCGCGGCGTCCGACGCCCTGGGTTAGGACGGTCGTCGATCCCCGACTTTCAACCGACCAGATCCCCTGCACTTAGCATCCACGAAAGATGTTCAAACACGCTGTACATATCCGACGATCCTCGTTTTGCCACTGTCGCAACTTCGTCTTCCAAGCTTACATTGGAATTCCTCGCCATTGACACCTGACACCGTCGCATCATTGGTCCACGAGGATAACGTGTAAGTTCTCGTTCAGGACTGCGACAGTAGGGTCTTTCCGGTGCACCAGTTTATGAAGGTTTGTGACGTACCGGTCGGGGTACGCGGGTCGACAATGTAGTCCACTCTAGACTGAAGTATTTCAACTTCACAGGCTGGTGCAAAGGTTCATCCCACTCTCGAACCTGCACACGTTGCTCTTGGCATCAAGGAACCACCGCTCAATGAACTGGTGACTTCACCTGTGTCACCTTTGCGCGACGCAAGCTCCGATTTGCCCGTGCATCGACACTGAACTCCAGAAGATATCTGAACTAGATCAGACAACCCGTCGATCGCTATCCACAAGTAATTGATACGACACAAGGCAAAACGATGTGACAAGGTTTGGTTTTAAACGACTTACGCTCGTCCTTATAACAAGATTCATCTCGAAACGTCAGGTCGGTATCGGATTGTCACCATGTCTTGTTCTTCTAACTCCGTTGTAGCCAATCTGTGGCCAGTGGGTCTTTCGCAAGCCATCTTTCCATGTCACAACCAACTCGACATCAACGCAAACGACATTTTACCCTCGACGCTCAAGGGTCTCGTCGAGTACGTCGAGCTCGCGGACAACCTTGAAATACGCAACCTCTTGTCAGACCTCAATCCACTCTGGTCTGTCACTGCCCGTGTACACGGTTTCCTTGATCACACACAACTCAACACTTTCGATAATTGGGACGGGTACGTTGATCCACTTCAGTGGCAAAACCGTGTTGAATGTCTTGCATCAGATCTCCTGCAAGTGCTCACAGCGCCGTTCAGCACGTTGTCCTTGCCAGCGGAACTTGCAAGACAGCATGGACTGCGCAGCTCGCCGCCCTCAATATGATATCACAATACATCCGAGTCCATCGCTCGCTTCGGCTACCAGTGGCGAAATCGTTCGCAGGCTCAAAATTACATATGCAAGGCCGAATTTTTCGTAAGGTGCGTTCTCCTGTACATCGGTCGCACCTTGTCATGCAATATTTACTAACACGGCAGCATTTCAGAGACTATCGTCGTTGCTGCTCAACGTTTCTTCGAAGTGCAAAGGATACTTCGACCTTATCGATAAGTGTTTGCTTGTCACTTGCAGACTCGGATGTCTCATTCGTACTTATATATCCTGTTGTTGTACCTGGCTGATGTTCATTCGAACGTCTTCATTTGTTCGAAAACGTTTGAACACCGGAGGATCATCATCTTCGCTGACTTCCGCAAGCCGAAGTCGTTTCTTCATCTTTTCCTGGCGTATCTATTTGGCCAATGTCGATAAGTCGGCTTGTAGGTCCTGGGAAACAGGCGTGACCACGTCGTCGTTAACGTTCATCGCTTTACCTTTCCCTTTAAATTTCTGATCACTCAAAAAGCGGAGGGTCAGGTTGGCGATCAACTTCTCATCTTCCGCGGTACTTCGTACGGTAACGATTCTGTGAGCGCGGTGTCTTCGTCTCCATCTTCTAAAATATCTATTCCTTCGCAACCTGTAGCCATTTCTACTTCAAGGTAATCTTAACGTTCTTTCATCGGACAACATGGTTAATGGCACATCAAATACTTCGGCGCCGCGGCGGTTATTTTGAAGTATCTAATATTGTATGTTGACTTCGCGTCTTTATTGTCGATTAACTGACAAAATTTTGTGGCAATTCAGTCCTTTCAAACGACTCGGCCTACGTTTCTCCACTGGCAGGTAAGCATACTAAGTCATCGAGTGTACGCCAGGGCATAAACAGATTCAGCATTATTCGATAAAATGCGCACTCATCTTCCGTGGACTTGTCTCGACGAGGAATATTATAACCGGAACCTTTTTATCACGACGAAGTTGAAGGTCGTGGGTCTTAGTATATTGTGGATGCCGGATCGCTCGAAAACGGTCCACCAGCACAACCATGACGTTTCCTTTGGCGGGAAACAACATCAAGCGTTTCACCCTGAGCCTCAGCAAATTCCCACAGAGTAAAGCCATGACACTGTCACGGTGGGCTGATTCAATCGGAGGACAATAAACGTAGTCGTAAACGTCACTGCATTGAACGTCAACTCGGTGGTGGAAGTCTTTATAGTTAAATCAATAGGATGCTACAACGGCGGCTGGTAGTCCACCTCGAGACCTTGGTTAGCCCCATCATCACCCGCCAACCATACAAGTAAATGTAAATGCAATATACCCCTCCCTTATGCTTCCACCATCCCGGAGTAAGCACAACACTTGCCAAACAGACTTAATGTTACCTTACAAATCCCATGCCCACCACTCTCGATAGTGGACGCGGTAATTTTCTCTGTGACCTCGTCGCCGTACTCTTCCTTTCGAAGTCGTGGGACCATCCGAGTCCGCGTCCCACACTCATTGGCAGTGGATGGAAGGCGCATCCGTCATGTTGCAATATGAAGTCTTGGCCTTCGTCGACGCCATGATGCCCAGCGGGTACTCGGACTTGGTGAGCTCATTGCTTAGCTTCCTGTCCCCAGCGTCCATCACCCAACAAGTGCTTGACATCCAGACGGCGGCAAGCTTGGCACCTATGGCTTGTGCCACCAAGATCCCATCTCCAGTATTGCAAGGGGTTCTGCAAACCTAGTAGGCATCGTTGAGAAGAAAATACAGCTGCATCGTACACGGGTACTCACATGAGCATGTTTTGGACCACTCTGGCCCGAGAGAAATGGCTTCGCTTTGTTTGCTTTGCTGCATTCGCGTCCCAAACGACCAAACAGCGCGTCCCTCAACGCTGCTGAATTTCCCGTCAGCCCCCTCCGAGTCGTCCTCACGGCTGCTAATGACGTACTGTTCCCTCGACGCGTAAACGCGGTTAACCAGCGCGACCACACCGCCCTCCTCATCTCTCGTGCGCCCTTGCGAATGCCAACACGCACAACGACATATCCTCATCACGCTACGGTACCACCTCGCCCTCATCCGTTCATGAAAATGCCCCGTTCTCGCGCGTTGGCAACGGTGAAACGGTCACCCGCATGTGCTACCTCTCGACGCTACCGTTGATCATGCCGTTCACCTCCTCTTGGCCCTAATCGCCTCGTTTTTCAACAACAACGAGTACTTCGCCAACCCGGACCCATCCTTGCGCAAATGCGCGCCTCTCGCTGCACCCTTCGTCGTCGTGCCGCAACGTCGATCCCGAGATCCCGAGCTAATCACGGAGATAACACAGCCGAGGTCGACTCAGATCAGCTGACTGGATTTTCAAGTTACTTTGATCGACAGTTGTTTACCTGATCCCTTCCCTGCTTACACATCTAAAACAAAACCGGAAAGCCAAGACAACGTCAGGAGATTCGCGAACCCCACCCTCGAAAGGCACTTGTCTGACCTTCTGATCCAGGTATACTCTCATCGTCACGGACGTTTCAAGTTCATTGGCTCTCTCTCCTTAATACCCGCAGCGAATGAACGATATGCAACTGTTAACCAGTAAGCTGAGTCTAGAAGTTGCGCACGCCTGTTACCACTAACTCCCACTTCGGTCTCAGATACGAGCGCAGTAGTAGCCTGTGGCTGTAATCACATAGAGACGCCCACACTGTGACCAAGTGGCTCTCGATCCGGGGCGCCTAATGGGTACCACCTCACCAACGTTCTCAAGCTGTCCAGGGCGACCACCTATTCCACACAGTCACTCTACGGTGCGTTGCTCTCGCTCGCCGCCACCCTCGTCATTCACCCCGCCACTCGCACGGACCAAGTCGTCCTCGGGGATATCAACTTCGAACTTGACCTGAGTACCAGCGCGGTGCGTGTCACACCCACATTTCGTCTCGCGCTCTGAAAGAAAATCTGTCGGTTAGACTAGGACATGGTCTGGACAGAGTCCAAGCAACGGGGCTTATTGACTCCATCTTCCGCAACTTTTACCTCCCACCCATCGTTTTCGGTATGTTGTGCGCCTCGCTCCGTTTCTCTTGACGCTGAGTCGTCGCCGCCCAGTGGCACATCAGTACGAAGACGGATCGGAGACCAAGACGTGCATAGCAGCAGGCAGAGGCTCACTTCCATCCATCAGTGCGCTCCGTCCTTCTGTCAAGCCTTTCTTCCCGTGGCGTTTATTTGGAACTACATAAGTTCATGGACGGATTGGTTCGTCTCTTTCCCTTTTGCACATGTTCGCATCTCATTCGTTTGTTCTTGGTTGTCTAGATACCCCGTGGAGTCACGTCGGTTCCTTGAACGCACGCGCCATTCATTCAGTTCGTTTTTAGTAGACAGATATTTGTGAGTTCTTTCACATCAAATTCGGATATTGCCTGATCATACTCCTGCCCGACATGTACCGATGGCCGTTTGCAAACAAGCAGATGGTCTGGGTCGAATATCAACGTCACTGAAGACGAAAAATGCTCTCAAATGTGACACATGACACCACGCAAATTCTCAACATACAAGGGTAATGACGATGAAACTTTTGGTATGTATGAATTCACGTTCTCAATCTGTGCCTGAGCCTTGGACTCGTTTGATAGAGTCGACCCAGATATCGTCGCCTTCATCTGCACTCTCACAGCATATGCCTATTGTACCATTTTAAAACGACTATAATGACGAAGTTGTCGTAAGCGTATGCGAGTCTCTGGGACGACGTACTGAAGCAGTTTCTCATCCACTCGCCGTCCGTGCTCACCAAGGCCGTCTCTACCGTTCGGTATTTCATGGCGGCGACGTCACTGACTAACACGAACAGCACCAAGATTTTGGAGCTCGAGGACGAGCTGGCTGACGCAACTGCGCGATGCGGTTGCAGGGCCGTGAAGAGATCGAGGTGGCGGCGTTTTCAGAGGACGAGGTACTCGCGCTGGGCGGTACGTGTGCGCGGATAGCTGGTCGAGGGACATGTGTGCTTGGATGGAAGAGGACGAGGGGGGGGGGGGGGCAGTGCAGTGCGTGGGATACTGTTTCTGCGCTCGTCGAGAGGGGCTGGTTAGGGTATAAGGAGGAGGAGAGGAATGGGTGAGTGTCGTCGTGATTTGTCACTATATCGAAGCTGATGCCGAGCCAGATAGTCGAGCAGGGGTTACATTTGCTTGGCCCGGGGCCGCACATCATATGGAAGGCGCGGAGCTTGCCAGACGTCAAGGATGCGTCAGCCGACAGTGAGTCGTTTCGACAAAAAGATGTGGGAGCAACGTGACTCGTTGGTCGAGAAGCTGATTATGTTGTTGGGCAACAGTCGAATACGGTCGAGGTCGTGAAATGCGTGGTGAGTTTCCAACATTCGTTGAACGTGCGTGTCTGACCACGAGACTGTCCGATCCAAGCGCCGTCGACACAAGGCGACTCTCTTCCGACGGAACTGCTCTCGGTGCAGCTAGGGGAGAATGTGCAAAAGCGGTGTACGGCGTTTATGCATGCTTTGACAGAACAGTATGCAGATTCCGGAGGTGTTGGGTAGGCCTGCCCGAGACGAGAACAAGGAACGAGAGGAGAGTGAGCGCGATGAGAGCTTGGAGTAGGAGGAGGAGCCGGCGCCGACTGCCAAGGGCAAGGAAGGGCAAGGCCGGAATCTGTCGAGCCAGGTGTGTTGACATTTTCTACTTAACAATGAAGAAATAACGAAAGCCTAAGGTTGGCAGATCATCAATCTCCAAGTCGAGTGGTATCAATGTTTTTGCATACAATCCGTGCGGGTCAAGCACAGCGACATTTTGCTGGTCAACTATGGGTGACCGGGCCCTTCGTGTGATCTGTGCACCGAGGTGATTATTGACATCTTGCACGAGGAGGGGTTGTATAATGATAAAGGGGAGTTGGTCGTTGATGTTGTCAAGTTGTCGGAGGTACTACGTTTGGTCCGCGTAATTCCGCTATCATTCTCGCAAGCATCTTTTCAACCCTTCCAAGCCACGACGAACTGCACACGCTGTCGTCCATCTCCGAGTTTGTGTTGTTTTCCGTCTGATCGTCTGACTCATTTTCCAGGTGTAGTCATCGGAAATATTTACTCTCCTCCTGTCTGTCATGGCCATAGCTCGCACGCACCAACGCCGAAGCCGAGCATGACATCGCCCTCGAACCCCTCGCGTTCTACCAAAACTTCTCGATAAACAGTTTTCGGCGCTGCCAGGACTATGTCCAAAAGAGTTCTTAATCGTGCCCAACTCATAATACGTTTTGCTCGCTCGCTGTTGTGTTCGCCACTTGAAACTGGCTAATATATAAATATTTCACTCGATAGTCAGTCGTGTTGCCTTGTGCTACTAAGTCGCATTGTCGCAAGGCTGTCAGACAGATGGGCCTACGGACAATATATTACCCACGCCATTTAACTTGATTTAATTTGATGATTGTGTCTCCGCGATCGTCGTTCTTCAAACCTCTTCCTTTTGAATTCGGCTTGGCACAATCCCCTTCCTTCTTCTCAGTCATCCTCCCTTTGGCAACGTTCTTTGCTTTTCTTATGATTCCATACTTCGGTGCGCGCGTCAACAAGCACTAGGATCAAGACACGGGGTTTGACGCAGGGTCTCTGTTTACCACTTGAAGAGGCCGAATTAAAACTGATGGGTATGCACGTTCTGACTAAACCTGTGAGACAGTCCAGGAACTACTACCAATGATTCAATCCCGGAGGGCACTGACAAACCTGAGTTCGGCGTTGGTTTGCACGGCCCGGTTCAATGACCTCGGACATGTCGGAGTAAGTAATACCATAACCAACCTCAGTTATCGGAGTGTCAGATCCGTGGGAAATGGCAGAAGTTGGAGATATCGTCCAACGTCAAGCCTGTAACTTAGTCTACGATCCTCTTTGAGTGAAACTCCCATGGTCCACTCGCACATGCCTGACCGTCCACTGTCGCCGTTCCATACCACGAATGCCGGCTCTCCTCGTCCCCCTCCCTTTCCTGTATCTCGGCCCATCAAACGTGATAGCAATCCCATCTCAGCAGCGGAAAAAGAGGTCTTAGACGAGGCGAAAGGCAGATTGGTGAGTCTCTTGTATTTCGCATCTACGGAAAGATAACATTCATTTCCCCTAATAGATTCTACCGACGCATTTCCGCCCTTCCCCTGAAGACCGATACACTTTGTTGAAGGAAGCCATGGACAAGAAGAAGGCGGCTTTGTTCCTCCTAGCTTCAGCACAAAGCGATATTGAAACACACTGTTCTTATTTGATCGACGATTTGGGTCTCGAGGATACCATTCGCATGTACGATGCACACCTTGGCATTCAGGATGACTCTACCCCCGTCGGAAGATTCATGAAAGCTGTGTCCCGCATCAGCTATAAGACTCGATGTGTGGTAGGTTGCCATCCTTATGTCACTCCTCAGCTCATCCGAGTCATTGTCATTAGAAGCAATGTACTGTTTGAATCTCCCCACTCCGTTTGCACTGTTCTCATCGTAAATAAGCATTGTCTGCATACCGACTGTTGTTGTGCTCACTTATTCTTAACAATTACTATGTACTTCATCCCTGGTTTTGTTGGGAATGTATAGCCGAATCATTATCCTTCTGAGGCTCCAAGAAGTTGTCATTAACCAAGAAGTTGTCATTATCGAAGTACGAATAATGTCAACTTCTTGGTTTGGTTATGCTGCATAGTAAGACATGGCGCCAATGGGATACATTCGACTCCTTCCCAACGCATACCTGTCGGGAGCTCGCAATGTATGTGTTATCCCCGACTCCCACGAATAGTGGGGGAGGGTTTTGTCTGCAAATGAGACCGCACGAACATTTTACTATCTTTGGAATTTTCTTTTTTGTCAGCAACTGCCACGCTCCTTGCCTGCAGCTGTGATTTTGCCTCGCAGGTTAACTCCGCCCTCCATTGGCGAGGTTCTCACGAGCAGCGTGTGAACATCTGCATCGATGAGCGGGATTCGCGCAGGTATGTGATCACAGATTTCCCGTGGTCTATGCCAGAGGTATAAAGGCGCGATAGGATCGAGCGATGACCACCAGCGCACTTCATCCCCTCCATTGTTTCAACGCTTGTTTCTCATCGACTCATTACTATGTCAAACAGCGAGGAGCGAGAATCTAGCGCCTCGGCCTCGGCGCTCACTGTGCGCAAGCGCGCATGTCCGAATGCCTTGGAATTAGGCCCTAGGAAGAGACCGTTAGTATCATTCTTTGATAACCATAGATAACGCTGATTCCTTGCTAGAACCACGCAGGATCCTTTGGTGCACCATGGCCGTCATTTTGGCAGGGCGGTGCATACATTCTGCAATGTGCAGACACTCATCACTAATGGCATCGTATTGATGGGTGAACGCTCGGATGAAAGCCCAGAGTCCATGACTGCTCAGTAAGTTTCTATTCTCGCAGGTCTGGAGGTAATTGTTCACGGTGAGATGTGGTTTAGTGAACGAAAAGAATATGCAGTGTTCCGAGAAATGCTGAGACTGGTGCCTGGCCTGGAGGCGAGGCTCATGGAATCATCGGAGGAGGAGGTGATTCAGATAGCAGATCTGGTTCGTCGTGTACTATGCACTTCAAAACAACACTTACTGTAATCTCAACAGATCCAGAAAGGTGCCAATGGCGCAAGAGCCGATGATACCAAGGGCATGAAGAGCGCGATTGTGGATTGGATCACTCCCAAAGGCCAGTCTCTCAATCCACACATCCCACGGAATGTGAAATCTGGTCGCGGGTTCAACCATGAACGCACAGGAGCACTTCTCTGCCCTGCCGGACTAGATTGGGCTAATACTGAGTACGTGTCCGGTATATTTCAACTGGCGTTCTAGCCTGATAAGCAGAATTTAATATAACCCACAGTATCAAGGCAAAGTTAGTCGGCGGGCAGATCCAGGTTTCCGGCGATCAGTGGCCGGTCTTCTTATTTGCGAATTACACTTACGATTCTGAGGATCCATGGAACGGATTGTTGAGGAGCGGTTTGCTCGTTTCCGTAAGCATTTCCCTACAATGTCGTGCAGCGCTCACTTGTACAATCAAGGCCTTCAAGCATATATTTACTTCACCAAGCTCCGTCGATCAGGAACCCCGGGCCACTCGATCGGGAAATGCTCGCATTCACGGTATGCGCTCCGTGACAAAGGCTTCCATTGCGTATGTCGCTACTCAGGTGGGTTCTTTTTTGTTTATTATTTTTTGCCTAATACGACATTATCTGTATTATCTTTGATATTTATACTCTGCAAGGCACGCTTTGCGTTATCTTCTGCACAAGTTTTTTCCCGCACAGATTTAATTACGGATTCCGAACGCTTCTATAACTCCATTGTGGAGCTACTTGACGATCGTGATGAGAAAGACGAGGTCGAGCAACTGTTGATTTGGTGGAATCGGTAAGTCGTCAACTTATTACATGGCATCTGAATTTTTCTGATCATGATTTAGTCAAGTATTTCCGCTTTATTCTGAAACAGAACGCATACCATCCAAGAACAGTGCATTGGCAAGGATTAGGGAGAAGAGGGTGGAGTATATTGAACGGGCGAGGAATGTGACGGTATAGCGTACATACATCTGATAGTTATCATCATGTTGCCGTTTGTTCCTGTTTCAAATATGAACATCGTTTCACGAGTCAATGAATCAAAAGATGATCCTCAACACAGTGCACTATGATAGACTGTCATGTTGAGGAGTGCACGATCATCCACAACGGACCGGGACTCTAGATACAAGTCTTACTTTGAACCACATAGATTATCATTCCATTGTCACATGAAAGTATCTATCATGCTGTGTCCCAATGCTGTGTCCCATTTCCATAGGTTTCCACTCAGATGAATATAGCCATCCACACCAACCACTGCAGACATACAGAGAAGATCTCTTCTGAACTACACAATCATCTTGCCACCTTTGAAAATATCTATCACAGTGGATCACATTTCCATAAGTTTCCACTCAGATATGTATGGCCATCTGCACCAACATTGACAGACATACAAAAAAGACCTGTTCTGAACTACATGATCATTCTGGAGTTACATTGGCTAATTCTGTAATTAGAGCTTGTGTATAATCTTCATCATGATATACAATCTTAGGTAGATATGGCAGAAATTGAAGTCAATCACTGTGTGTTTAATCTGACCAGTTACAACCAGTCTTATTAATAAGGATATAGTTCATCACCCCACCCAGCACATATAAGACTAGGCCAAATGCTTTGTATTAATGATATTTTTGGCAGACTTTCCATCATTGATAGGATCAGATAGGATCAGATAAAGCTTTATCGAACTCTCATCGATTTCCTGATGTACCCGAGCGCTTAAGGTAACCAACGTCCGCGTCCGCCGAACATCGCGGACTGTCGTACCCCGAAAGAATCCCGTCCTCTGTGTCCCCCCTGTATCCGCCATCAACCACTTGGAGCGCCTTATCGAGATCATATTATAATGATCACGATAATACACGGACATGATACAAGTGCTCCAACAATGTTCGCCGCATCGGCTTATCACCACTCATAGTGCAAAAAGGTGCCGCCGTATACATACATGTCTGTTACGACGAATCGGATAAGAGGGGAGCCACCAGCACGAGACAGATAACCGACAGATAGAGAGAAGACGTTTACGTCAATCGAGTTGCGTTCCTGCGGAACACCATCCTGGAGCCTCGAGGCAATTTTATTGCTTACACCTTGCCCTCAGGGGCCCACGAAACACACCGTCGGATTCGATTGAATAGATAATAGATCGGCGGCGATCGATTCGGATAGCCGTCGAGGGATGGCAAGAAAAACAACACGCACTGAGAGAGTCCGATTCGGGGACGGTCGACCCACTTACTGTGCACGAAGGACGTGTGTTTTTCTCCGATAACAGTGAGGTGTTGACATCCGCCTCCACTCGCCACTGCCTCCACCAAACCTGCCTTCAAATCGATCGACCAATCCGTTGCTTTATGGCAAAACCCTGCCACTGCGACGACACAACAGACCAGTGCGCGAAGCCACCTGCCCACCTCAATAAAATTTAATTTGCATCGTTGCATACGGATGTCAGACGTAACGCCCAACCTACTAAAAAAGCCATCGTCAGTGAACTGAAAGGAAATGGAAAGACGCCGCCCTTCCTAAGGTTCGCAACAGAGTTGAACGTTCTGAACTCGAATAAGTAAAGTCAAAAATTTAGAAATTTTTAAGAAAAAGAGAGAGAACGAGAGGGTCCAAGAGAAAAAAATGCAGGGACACACCCAGGCCAATGATAATATGGCTCGCACCGTGCACGCCGTCGCCACCGCACCATCGTCTCCTTGCTACAATGTTAGTGTACACATGCCCAAGGACGGTCGGTCCTAACCTGTCTGATCCTAATCTCAGACGAATGAGAGAGTGTACAGTGTACACGCAAGCCCGCAATTCGTCAGCGTCACGCCTACAAGTGACGTAAGTGCGTATGCGTCTAAGCTATTAGTGGAACATTTTTGCAATACATACCGCCGGGATCCTGGCCGGATTTCGATTCCACTGGCAGGGCGTTTTCTTTCTTCTCAAAATCTCTTCTTTTCTCTCACTTTTCCCCGCTTTGTTCCTCGGCCTAGCTACAGTGGTGCCAAGATATGGTCTACGTTACGATGCTATAATACCGCGAGCGCTATAGCTAGGTACATAGGTACATGTGCATATTTAGACTTATCCACTATGGAAAAGGAAATAAGTGAAATTGATCTGTCATCGTGGTCATAATCGGCAATCACCGGCTGGTCAGGTGCTCACTCGGTGCATGGTGGCGACTGGGTGATTTTTCAC
>JBBPOJ010001169.1:0-15983 GCA_038091395.1 Leccinum rimulosum | reverse complement strand
GTGCGAAACTGTAAACATGGCAAATAGCTCTAGGCCATATAATCCATCAAAATATCTGCAACTAGAAACCAAGGAGAGCACATGCCAATCTAAACCATCATATTTGCAGATTATATCCTTGATGGTGCAAGTACAAAATGTTGAACAAGACTCAGACTGTAGAACAAGACAGTAATGTAGCAACAAAATCAGCCTTCAAGTTACACCAATGTTTACTCTTTACCATGCTGAATTTTGAGAGACATGACTTCAGAAGATCCGCTTTTAGCATTGTCAGCTTATGCTCTATAACAAACAATGAATAAAAGACCCAAGATGGCAACTTGTCCAACAGTGAGCAACACATGAAGCCATAGTCTCAGCAGATGATTTTGAAACATCCAAAGCAAGCACATAATCATGCAGAAATATAAACAATCATTCAGATGAATCAGATTATCATCACAAAGATAGGCCTGGGGCAGCCCAGATTGTGACTCATCAATTGACAATAAAGACATCATTGCTGTAAACATTGGAAAGTTAGCCCACATGAAAGTTGATGAAACACAATGAGAAAAGAGACATTAAATTTTAAGTGATTTGTGAATTGATTGGTCAGCTTGACCAAGTTGAAAAGAACTCTCAATGATTTCAGTGCAAACGACTGAGTCCGAGTCCACTAGTACTACAACCATGCAGCCTAAGCTGACCACAGCTCAACTCCAAACACCATCACCCAATTGCATTGCTGCAACCCCAGGGCTGCGCTGCCATGATGACAATTGTCTGGCGGTGATTGACCTCACAACCACCAGTAGTGAAGGCTTGGATGACAGGTTATCCAATACAATAGGGGACTCAGACTTGGCTGGCTGGGACTGGCATGAACATGCCTGTTCAATCTTGGAAGGCTCGCAGCCCAACTTCTGCTCGCGGAGCAAGACGTGGAAAAGCCGATCTCAATATTCATCGATAACCAAGCAGTAATACAAGCCGGTGCATGCTTCTATTCTAAACCCGGTCACTACCTGATAGACCACGCCTCCAGACTCATCCGCCTAGTACGGAAGAAACACCGGATCAACAAAACCGACATAACAGTCCGCTGGATCGCGGGACACAGTGAGGTCGAAGGAAACGAGCACGCGGACGTGGAAGCAAAAAGAGCAGCGAAAGACGGCCCAGTGACAACCCCCCGCAACCGTCTCCCTCACTTCCTCCAAAGCAACCCTCTCCCGTTAAGTATCTCGGCGCTGATCCAACAGCAACGGAAGGTGGAAACGGAACGCTGGGCCAAACGCTGGAAAGAATCGGCAAGACACCCACACGCCAACCTTATTGACAAAGATGTCCTCTCGGGATCGTTCCTCAAAGTCGCGAGCGCTCTAACCAGATGTCAAACGTCCCTCCTCATCTGGCTGAGAACCAACCACTGCCCCTTGAACTTTCACCTTCATCGTATCCGCAAAGCTGACTCCCCTTTCTGCGCAGCCTGTCCAGGCGAAAAAGAAGATATCCGACATTTTCTCCTACATTGTCCCCAATACGCCCGTCAACGAGCGAAAGTTGAAGCCGCGCTCAAACGCAAGTCCATGGATATCCCCCATCTACTGACTACCTAGTACCCGGCCGTCAAACATGTACTTAATTATGTCAACGCCACCCATCGCTTCAAGGATATCTTAGGTGATGTTTCCCATCGTTCAACCCAAGCGAAAGAATGATACGTCCCACAATAGAAAGACTCTGAAAACGCACACACGACTCCCGACCACCCACCCATCCACTCGTCGAGGAAGGAAAGGCTACCGCGAGGCGGAGCCATAGGCAACACGTAGCTGTAAGAGACTCGACCCCAGAAACTGCACGGCTACCTCAACATACTGCGCCGCGCTAGCCCTAGCAGCACGGTCACCGGCCCTCGAAGTTTCTCCTCTTTCTCTCTCGTTCTACTTATACATGAGCTACTCCCTATTCCTATCCTACCCGATCGCCACAGCGATTCGAGTACATGTCACCCATAGTATACATCAGACAGCACCAAACCACACGCCAGACCATCAGAAAGGTTAACCGCTGATTCATCACAGTTCGCGCGTCTAAAACCGTCGGCGGGAACGACGGGACTGTTGGGGGGCTTTACGCCTGGCTCGACGGGGCATTCGCGGAACTAGGGATGCGGCGGGGCACGGGGCCCCTTTTACCTAGTTTAGAACGTCCTACATAGGGTACACTACCCCAATTGGACGGAAATGGATTCAAAAAAAAAAAAAAAAAAATCTTGGAAGGGCCACTTTATCAAAGCATAATGAACTCGAGGTGAGTTCTGAAATGACTCGGACACTTCCACAGGTAGTTAAAATGTGTGCATATTTGTAGCTCAGTTGTAACTATTTACATAATCACCAAATGCAGTTAAAAGTTCGCACAATTGACTATGCAGGGGGTGTGATAGCATGATGATTTTGCCTGACTGAACTCTTCTCCTCTAAAGAAATCAGGGATTATTTATATATACTTACTAATTACTTACAAATGTTATAAGAGTCCTTTATGCTATTTGCCAGGATTTTTTGGTCATATATTAGATAATCAATGTATCTAGTATACTATATAGGGCCCTCCAGGCTAAGGCTCCTTAGGCCTTTGACAATAAGGACTTTTGATGTCCTACAGAGTGATTAAGGATAACCTAGCTACTCTATGAGCACAAAGGACATCTTCACCCATATTTTCTACCTCTCAACAGAAAGGTTTCATACTTCCTTGAAGAACTCTTCCCACCTAAGTGTGTGAATGTCTATATCTATTTAGATTAGACATTACCACTAGAGAATTCTGATTCCTAGTGAGAATGATTGAATTATAGTCAGTTGTACATAGCTCTATTGAGATTATCCAATAACCATTACCTATCTTTATGGATAGAGTTTCTTATCTTATTAGATAGAGTAATTTCCTGTTTATTGGGTTAGAGCTGTTAGACAGAGTCTTTTCCCTTATATCAAGTATCAGTATTGCTCTATTTTCATTACTTATATAAGAGAGACCAATGAGGGAGTCACTCACCTTCTTGCAATTTTCTAGAAGTACACCTGAGCCTCTTCTTTTTGTTTCTGCTGCAATGTTGTTCTACTAGTAACCCTTCAACATCATGGATATCTTCTACCTCCTCTGACTAACCATTGCCATTGACATTGCCTTCATCTTCATCTTCATCAACATAGGAGGTTGCAATATTTCATTGAAGATTGTAATCATGGTTGTGTTGGTCATCCATCATGCGCTGAAAGGCATCAGTGGCCCAGGACTTGACAACAGCAACACCATAGGCAAAATCAAGGAATACAGTGGAAGGTGCATTTTTGCCAGACCACTGGTTCATGTTGGGTCAAACATCATCTTGTAGAACTGGATACCAGTCCTCAGGCCCCAGAGTCATATAGAAGAAGATGTTCAAGTTGCAGTATTAGTATTTAGTAGCGGTTCATATTATGTACATTCTTGAACCTTCCACTTCTCTAGAATGGCTCTCATTGACTCGATCAGCGCCTTCAAGGTGGAGTCTATGTAATTCATTGCTAATTCCCAGATCTCCCACAAGGGTCTATACACATGTCACAGTCATGGCATCATGCAGTTGATCTGAGCAATAAAGCCAGGTAACTGTCAGGCAAGTTTACTCTTGGCTGCACAAGGCTGATTGTAAACGAGGTATAATTTATAGTACTCATCCATAACAAGTATCTTACATATCCAGCTCTGCACCATTCCAGTAAGATATCTAACCATGGTGTGGCACTCGATCAATTCGATTCTGTGTATGCCCAACCCGATTCTATCGGAAGATCCACTTTTTTCTATTTTCCCGTGCATCTACCACTCTCGCCCAGCCATCACTGTGGTAAAAAGGTACACAACCTGGGACCCGATCATTGGGTATCACTTTTGGCATGGCACATCCAAGTCAGAAGGCCAGATCACTCTGATCACATGGTTTTCAAATACAGCAACATGCTTCCTCCTGCGCCAAGTACTCATGAACAGACGGTGCCCATCGTTTATTGTGGAGGTGGATGCGGCTCCAATGACCCAACCAAGGGATTTGGACATCATGTGGAGCAGCACTGGGGCACAATGTCAAGAAGATGTCATTTGTGCAGCAAATTGTGCTTGCATGGGTGAGTTGAAATGTTATTGGTGTCTAGGGAAAAGTTTGGTGAAATGTCTGCCATAAGCCATAGGATATTATTACAAAGCTGTACAGTAGCAAGGACAGGGTCTTGGTATCCATCATTGAAAGCCCACCCTTACTGCAGTCTGACATGCCAGACTATTTCTCATGGGTTGCGGAACCAAGTTACATAAGCCATATAGTAGTGAGGACAGGGTCTTGGCATTGTTAAAAGTCCTTGCTGCAGTCTGACATGCCAGACTGTTTCTCATGGGTTGCAGAACCAAGTTACATAAGCCATATAATAGTGAGGACAGGGTCTTGGCATTGTTGAAAGCCCACCCTTGCTGCAGTCCAACATGCTAGAGGCAGCCAGACTGTTTCTCATGGGGTCTAATCAATTGCTCTTGCTCAACATTAACTGAGATTCATCCTCATCACCCCTTCATGAGTGTCTTCACACAATAACAACTTGTTTGACCAAGTTGCAGCCAAAGTAGTGTCTAAAAAAAGCAGTCAGGCTAATCAGAAGGCAATAGCTAACCTGGCAAGTCACATACCCTAAAAAATGTGTTCTCTCCAGTATCAAACCTGTCATGAAGAGAGCTGAACAAATAAATGCCATTCTGAATAGCATCAATCACAATATCATTTGCTGGATAGTAGGCTCACAGCCCCTTGATCCTCATATATATCACTGTATTTGCCAATAATGAACCAAATATATTAGTAGACCAATGTGAGGTAGAGCATCTATAAATTAACAAAATTTCAAACCACACCACATTGCCCAGGCCCTTGCCACAAGGGATAATGTGTGCAGCTCCTGTAAAGGCACATAAGTTTCAACTAAATCTTCAGCATATTTCCAGAAACTTTTGGATCTGTGATCAAATCAGCCAGTGGATACCTCAAGCATACTATCCTCGGGTCCCACAGGTTAGTGAACTTCAACCAGGTTCAGAGTTGATTTGTCAACTTAATGCTCTCCATCCAGATGACCAGTACCCAAGCACTTGGCTTGGCCAAGTAACTCCTCAACCCGGCCATGATGCAATTACATTGCACTCAATGAATCAACAAGTGGGTTAATTGCTTCAAACTTTCAGATGACCCAGTCCCAATGGAATCATTTCCCAGTTTGTGTCTTTTGCATGAAGATTCAAATGAGGGAAACATTTGAAAAAAAGGAATCTCGGGACGTTAACCAGCAGGCTTTTGTAATTGTTGAGTAATGCAAAGGAGAGAAACCTGAGGTTGGTAAGTCTAACCATCACCCTCAGTAGAGGATTTTCAGCCTCATTTTCTATAAAACTGCTGTGTAGACAATAACCCAACTGGTGGAGTAGTCAGGTAGTGATCAGGGGTTCGCCTTGTGAAAGGCTCGACCCTAAAGGGGTCCAGTGAGTTCGGGAATCTTCCTAGATGCAGGGAACAGCGTTGAACAGCGCTCCGAGGATAGTCCGGAGGTGCTGGGGATAGTCCAGTCATGGTCCGGTAAGGAGAAAGAATAGTCCGCAGTGTTGGCGGTGCAATATACGGTGAAGGGGAGCTTTGTAGTGAGCTATGAGGTGAAAGACAACAACTTGAGAATAGATGGTAAATGGTAGATAGCAGAAACTGTATTTAAAAACTAAGAACAAGTCTTTTATAGTCGCTGGGCATTTCCGGGACTGTGTAGCTACATTCTAAGTAGGTGTAGCAAACCCAAAAGAAAAGAAAAGAAAAAGAAAAGTAAGTCTAAGGTAAGAAACAGAGTCTCCGGTCTGTGACGAGCACAAACCAGTCTAGGTAAGGTAGTCTGGGCATACTGGAGTACCGGAGTAGAGGGAAATAGGTCTAGACTATGATAGGCAGGTCCGGAGATAAGTAAGGAGGAGTAGGAGAGTATGTGAAAAGAGTGAAAAATGCCTCATATCTGAACAGAGACCTACAGGGCTCTACAATGTTCTGCAAGTATATCCGGCTCCATGTGAGTATCTGTGGTTTTTTTCAATGACGAGTGGCTAACATTATTTTGCAGCTGAGCAAGGTCGCACACATGGCACACAAAACCATGTGCCAAAAGGCGAAATACCTTGTCTGCGAAGAATCAGATCACTTGGGGATCGTATGATCTGGGATGACAAATGACGAGAAGAAAATGCTGTGCTCTAAAATGACATTCTCAACTCAGTTTGGTTGCCAGCTTCTTCATCGTTTCACGGATGACGGAGACGTCATTTGGTTTGGTAATAAGGACTTCACTGACCTGGTGAAGAAATCACTTTATGACATCGACTGTGCTGGGTGGTGCGGTGCTTTACAGACAACAAGAAGAAAATGCTATGCTCTCAAATGACATTCTCAACTCAGTTTGGTTGCCGGCTTCTTCATCATTTCACGGACAATGGTGATGTTATTTGGTTTGGTAATAAGGACTTCACCAACCTGGTGAAGAAATCACTTTATGACATCGACTGTGCTGGGTGGTGTGGTGCTTTGAATGAGATGAAGTTTCCAGAGACCAGGAAGGTCTGTCATGATGCAAATCACAACACACTCCAAAGAAGATCTCAGATGATAGATGGATATTTCAAAAATGAGGAAAAGGTAAATACATGATGGTAGTCTACTATATATACTAGGTAGGATTCAGGGTGTTAGTATAGGATATGATGTCATCATGACATCATAACCAGGGTCAAGGGGAGTGACATCATATCAGATCTGGAGCTACTCACTAATTGAGAGTCTGGAACAGAACTAAGATATTGATGGTAATATATGTGGCAATTTTATTGTTTCTTGGTCAATAACTGCATGTACTCAGTTGGAATGAACCAATTGTAAATGTAGTTTGGACAACCTTTGCTACAAGTGACAATTTCAGTGATGATTTTTGAATTTGTACTGTGTAAATTACTTGTTACCAGAACCTTGCACTGTAGAAGTAAAATATGTGAATTTCAGTAATAGATTAATAGTATATTGACCAGATGGAAAAATATATGAATTTCATTGGAAAAATCCACTAAACTGGCATCAATCCACTCTGAATTTCAGTGGATTTTTCCACTGAATTTCATGGAATCATTAGCTCATATTCACAACACAATGCCCTTCCTTTCAGCTAGATATCTCAGTGATTTTACTAGTTATATCCAGTGAAATCTATGTTATGGACAGTAAGTTTGTGCTAGCATATAAAAAGAATTGTTTGTGTTACACATTTTAGATTATCCATAAAATTTGAGTAAATAAATAAATCTCCAAAATCAAACTGACAACATGCTGGTCCATCAGTTAACCACTAGACCAATATGGTTAGTTTAATAGATATATATGAGTAGCTCAAAAGGGACTTAGCATTCTTTTTGCACTCTAACATAAGCCACCAATCAGGATTTGGCAATGTGGCATGATTAGGTATGTTGCAGTTGTGTCTAGTTTCAGTGATATATATTTTTCTTAGATTAAGGACTGATATTCCATGGATTATGAACCAAATCTCAGTTTGTATTTTCAAATGAATTCCGGTCCAACTGTTGAGGCTCACTTAGTGAGCTTGATACTTGTCCTAAGAATTCTAACATGGTCAACAAGATCACTAGACTAATAAGACATTAAAAATACCACAGCTCTATGGGTACCTGCCACACCTCTGGACCCTGTGTTTGCAATCGGTTGAGTGTTGGCAACAAGTCATAAGGATCAATTCATATGCCTAGCACATTCAGATCTTGAGGGAAAAAAAAACTATGCTACAAACCATTTACAAAATGTAGGCAATACAGGATAGATAGACAAAGGGGTGTGAAACAAAGTTCTATTCTTTTGTAGTCTCTACATCAGTTGCAGACATTCCACACATCTGTCAGATTCAAGGATTTCAGACATGCCCTTGTAACAGTGGAGTTTGTGCATGGGGCCGGTATCAGCATCATCACATCTCCATTTGTTGTTGTGCAAGTGTGACTGCAATGCCTTTTCAAGTAAAGATCAGCCCGAGGACTCGTCAGAATCTTTGATCATGTGTAGTGTACAAAGACATGCCATACCATAGAAAGATGTTTAGTGCACCCTTTAGAAAGCTGTGTGATGTGTTGCAATAAAAGATACATGTTGGCAGCACACCCGAAGGAATCAAACCAGAGTTCCTTGATATGTTCAATCAAGGAGCATATTAGAGAACAATTCATGAACATTGTACTCAATTCCACATCTATGGTCAAATATAATCCCAAAAGAGATGGGCTTTGGGCCATTCCACAGCAGTTGATAAAGGTGGCTCAGAGATGCAAAGATCAACGCAAGGAACTCCAAAAATATGCCAACTTGGGATCAAATGCATATAACAATGCTTACTGGGTTGGCTTAAACAGGTAGTTTGTTTTTATTTATTTTAGTTTTCAAATATTTTACATTTATAGGATGGAGTCCTCAAATACAGATCTCTTGAAAAACAAATTCCTTGTGGAAGCACAAGATATTGCTTCCTTGGGTATAGCTAAGCAAGCTTTTTCAAATGATGAGGTTGTACTTGCAGATGATACATGGTGGCATATATGTGCACCTCCTGTAAACTCATCTCCAGTTTCCATATCTTTTGGGGTAAAGATAATGAAACTGATGACCAGCCCACTCTCTCTAAAATTGTAAGTCAATTTAATTTATTGTTAATGTATGCTCATTTTTTGTATTCAGTTTGGTGCCATTCTTTATAGTGCCAAAGATGTATCTACACTGTCAAGTGGACAACAACAAGAGAGCATCAATATTCTGCTCAAAGATGAAAGCAAATATTTGATCCATGCAATAACGTAGGTGATTTAATATCTCACCAATTTATTGATTGATTAATTATAAATTTATGTAATCAG
This sequence comes from Leccinum rimulosum, assembly GCA_038091395.1. Lineage (NCBI taxonomy): Eukaryota > Fungi > Basidiomycota > Agaricomycetes > Boletales > Boletaceae > Leccinum > Leccinum rimulosum. The sequence goes on along the minus strand of JBBPOJ010001169.1, from coordinate 6,965 downwards.
TGAGCGTGATCCACTGAATAGAGGAATGAAAACTGTTGGATCAATGGTCAAAGCTCCTACAGGTATTCATGCAACCAATGGACAACTCCATATCTTGCATACAAAAATAGAAACTGTGGGGCCTAATGCAAGGCCAGAGACAATAGTCAGAATTACAAATCAGAAACAATTGCGCTTAGATTTGGGGCATGAGAAAGATGGTTGCTATGTCTCCTTTATCATCTATAGATACTTCATCTAAAGCTATTGGCCTATATTGATTCAATTGCAAAATTTTGCTTTCCTCTCAGGATTTCTTCCTCATTATTCCCTGGAGCAAATGGTTGGTTTATTTATAAACTCACTTATTGAATGTAATCTAGGTTGCAGTTGAAAATTGGAACTTGTTGAACCAGTTTGGCACTCCCAATACACAGGCCTTCACTGCTTTTGGATACATGGCTGCTATACATCATGATTCCGATGATTCAGTGACTATGGGTTGGATTTCACACCGGTCAAATAAAGTATGATGAAATTTAAACTTGATGGGCTGTGCTGATCACTTTTAATTATTAGATATGACATGATGAATCCAACTTTGTGTATGCAAATTGGAAACTCATTGTAGAACTTCAAGATCAAGCTCATTGGATCTGGAATGCATGGTTAGATTTACTACATGGAACAACTATGAATCAGCTGTGTGCAACACAGCCCACCTCTTGGAAGCGGTATGCTCATGATTATCCTGATAATGGACAGTGGTCAAGAGGAAATGTTGTTACAAGAGCTGCCATTGCAGCTGCAAAGCACCAAATCATTCCAATGTAAATACTGCTACAGTAGTAACTGTACATTCACACCATCATATATTCAATGAATCAGACAGATTCAGACCTGATTGTTAACACCTATTTGATATAGTTTGCTATCTATTTGGTATAATTTTGCCATGCAACCTTGTGGTCCCCATAATATGTTGCATCCATGTCCCTTTCTGACTGCTCAAATTGAGTGATATGGGTGTTGTCAATTCCATTAGCTGATTCTATATATCAATGTCTAGTAGTCTATGTCATGTTTGTATTGTTGCAGTTCCCTCATATATTTGTTGTGTCTCTTCGCATTCATTTGCTATTTGCAATTAGTATTGAACATGCAGATGTCTGGTGATGTGAACTGGTTTTTGAACAGTATGACAACCGTGGGCTTCACGAGCAGCCTCCAGAGTTGCATTCATTGCATGTAGGAGAAGCTGTTTCACGCTCCCATTGGGCGCCCCTCTCTGAAGGTGAGGTACCACAGTCTTGTTGATTGCAATATCGAAACCAACTTCACTTTCCACAAAATCTCCTGCTTGGAGCAGCTGGTTGGGAATATGTGTTGTTCATTGTCTTTTATGTCATATATGGGAAGGAGCAGCCAAAGGGACCAACAATCATTTACAGATGGCAGCCAGTTGTTGTAATCAGAAACATTGTATGTCAGTTGAGAGGAAAGGGATGCACACTGTCACAGCAAAGATGTGTGGTGAGATTGTAGGTAGTCATCAAAACTTTAAGTTTTTTCCAGGAGGCACACCTTGGAAAAGTTTCAAAAGATGTGTCATTGCATCCATGATTTCAAACCTGTAAAGGCCCTGCCAGTGGCAACTTAGTGGAATGTGAGATGAATGACTAACTTTTTATTCAGACACTAGATTGACGGCTGTTTATTGAGTATTCCAAGTGTTCATACATGTCCCACCAGCCAGGGTAATTTGCTGGATTGTGGTGTGTGCAGTCACAGGCATGCTTGGCACAGTCAATCAGCACCATTCAAGTTGAAGGAACTATTAAGGAAGCTTGCTGCTCCTCCGAGTCTATATAGCAGGTGACTAAGCAATTTCCTAATTGAGCCTCAAATGACTAACAAACAAGGTCCATTTTTATAAACCTGGAATCTTAAAGGGTCCAGGAATTCATTGGATTTGTGCAAAATATGGATTCATGGATAACTGAAATTAATGGAAATAATAACTGAATTATGTAATCTACTAGACCCACTGAAATTCAGTTATCTTACTATCCACAGTACTTGGAAATAAACATTTTCTCCAAGATCATCATGCTCAGTTTTGGGATTGACAATGTGTATCACACCAAAACAAGACAAGAAAAACACTCACCAATTACACAAGATGGCCATTTGTTGTGTCTCAGCACCGACAACATGGGCAACTTGAACACCAACAAAATTTGGGGCTTTGAAAACTTGCCTAGATAGATGTGTTTTGTATCCAAAGCAGAAGGTGTAGGATGAACTGGGCCAATCTTAGCTGAACAAGCTCAACAGTTGCTACAAATCTCACCATCAATGCAGATACATTGTCTGTCACTCATGTAAATGATATTTCTCTCATTCATGCCTAATTTTTGAGTCCACTTGTTTTCCATCCTCTGAGAGCAGAGAAGGCAGAGTTTGCTGAGCTCTGGCAAGGCATCATCCCTGAGGTTGTCACTCAAAACAAATAGTTGTCCAAACTACATGTACAATTATTTCAATTGGGCTGAGTACATGCAACTATTGACCAAGAAACAACAGAATTGCCACAGAAATTACCATCAATTGGTGACACAATCTGTATCAGATTTGAAAATATAAATGGCTGTTATATCAGACCTACGAGGGAGTCATTCATCTTCTTGCAACCACCTCTGAAATTTCTCTCAAGCAACTTTCTGGGAGTGCACCTGAGCCTCTTCCTCATATTTCTGCTGCAATGCCACAAAGGTTGTTCCAGCTGGGTAACCCTTCATCATCACAGATATCTGTATGACAGCATCCATGGCTTGAGACCTCAACATCCTAGAACATTCTTGGCCACCAGATTGATCTGAAGGAAGATCTTCTCCATCCTCTGACTTACCATTGCCATTGCCATCATCATCAACATAGGAGGCTTCAGTATTTGGTGGATGATTGTAATCACAGTCATGTCGGTCATCCAGCACTCACTGAAAGTCAGCAGTGGCCCAAGACTTGACAACAGCAACACCAAAGGCATAGTCGAGAAATACAGTAGAAGGTGCATCTGTGCCAGACCAGTCCACATCAGTTTGAATATCAAACTGTGGAGCTGGCAAACAGTTCCGAGAGCGGTATGGAAGAAAGTGTTGCAGTGTTGTGCGTGAAGCTCCATGACCATCAGAGTTCACTGCTGGAATGTCATCAGTGTCTAGGGCAAAGTTTGGTGTCTAAAAAAAAGCAGTCAGGGTAATCAAAAGGGAATAGCTATTAGCAGCAGCCAATCTGGCAAGTCACGTACCCTCAAAAATGTGCTCTTTGCAGCATCAAACCTCTTATGAAGCTGGCCAGCCAAAAGAATCCCATTCTGAGTAGCATCAATGGTGATAGCATTTTCTGTATAGTTCACAGCCCCCTCCTGACCCTTATATATATCCCTGCATTCTTCAACAATGAACCAAACATACTAGTAGATCAATGTGAGGTAGAGCATCTATAATAAAATTGAAAAATATACCGCATCACCCTTGCCATGAGGGATGATGTGTGCAGCTTGAGACTCAGCAGCAGCAGCTCCTGTGAAGACACAGAGGTGTCCATCCCTCTGAGAAATCCTGGAGTAAAAATGGGCATGATGACAGTGACTTAGTCCTTGACTTGAAGTGGAATCTGTCAATGAATTGGTCTGATGTCCATCATCTAGCCCTTTGTTATCAACAACATGTTGTGGATCTACTCAGGTATATTTTTATTAGGAGGGGGATAGTTGATTTATGAAGGTGACTTTACCAGAATCATGGAAATAATAAATTTCTCCAAGATCATCATGCTCAGTTTCTGGATTGACAATGTTGCCTCCTGGAGTGTCCATGCCAAGATCACCTCATCATGGCACCAAGGACAGCAAAAATAGCAAAGCAGAGGTCAAAGAGAAAGTCTCTGAATATCATCAGGTGGAATTGCAAGAGCACAGATCCATTGACCATTTACTTGCACAAAGATGTTGACCATCATGGTTGGAGAAAGATAGGAGGCTGACCGTCACGGGCACGCGTCAAACTCAATCAGTAGTTACAGCTGGGACATCTGCCACCCCGCTGCTGCCACCCCGTGCTCTCAAATGATAATATACATGCATTGCAGTGCTCAAAAGATAAGAGTATCCAAACCACAACTACTCCAACGCATCATGCAACCCGACCGTATCCCTCAACCTCCGAGACATAATCTCAATATACCCCTGGTACGACTGCCAATCCCGCCCGACCGTCTCCGCGCTCTGTTCGCCAAGGGCAACGTCAGAACCCAACCATTTGCGCCAACACGACAACGAATGTAACTTGAACTCACCAGATCAAGACTCGATATCCGCGTCAACGCACCCACGAATCGCTTCCCGCACTCGTCCTTGAACGCGTTCACGTCCAGCGCCGGCAACAACCGCATCGACGCTCGTAGATTCGGAGGAGCAGCCTGCGCCAGCGACGACACACCGCCATCGCTCGACGCCTCGACGTACCGCGCCACGTGCCGCCATAACAACAATAACAACATCTCCGTCGTACCTGCAACCCGATTCATTATAGCCGTCGGCGAACAAAGAGAAACCATAAAAACGTACCGAGTACCGTCTTAACCTCATCCTGGAACGCGCGAACGAGCCGTTGGTACGCTTCGTGAATCAACGACCGCTTTTGCGCCATGTCGAGGTCTTGCAGGAATGCTGGATCCGAGATGCAAACAACCTGCAAACGATTCAGTCTTTTGGTATGCCCCAAGAAACCACAATACGACACACCTCTTGGATATGATCCACCCGAATATGATCGCGCGAGGACAGTTCCGCCGAGAGATCAGCAATCTGCTTCAACGTCGCCGCCAATTCGTCGCACAGACCATTCAACGCCTCGATCGCATCCCCAACCGTCGGAATCGTAGCTGTGCGTCGTGTTCGTATCACAACCCAACAACAACAAAGACGAAAAAAAATAATACTCACCAATGACACGAGACGGCCGCTCGTCGTGTCTCGGTACCGACAACACGGGCGATAACACCAACGAAATCTCAGGCTCCGTAAACTCGCTCGCAGCACCGAGGTACTCGATCACCGCTCGCTTGAGCAATAGCTCCTGTCGTCGCACTCGCACGTCAAACTTGGTCTCGGATTGGTGCCCGGGCGCAAACACGCTCGCCAGCGCGATCTCGGCATCCGTCTGGGGCCGGACAGACTGGTTCCATCGACCGTTACCCAAACACCGCGCAGCCAATCCCAAAACCGCACCATGTATGCCCCCAAAACCGGTATTCATCGTCGACTGTTCATCGATTGTCAGTTCGACCCGCCAGTAAAAAATGAGAACCAACTTGCCAGCTCCGATTTGGGAACGAGCGGAAGGAGACTCCCACTGAGCGACACGAGCAAATGGATCTCTTCGATATACGACAGCGCCACCTCTTCGCTGTCGTTTTTGAGCATGATCACGATCGTGTCTCGGTGGCTGGACAAAAACTCGAGGGCCTAAAGCGAGCGAATCAATACAACGCGCAAACGAACCAATCGGAACAACTCGTGACCCACCTGGTGATTCGCCGTCGTGTGCTTCGTACCCAGCGATGCGAGCATAGCCGCGACCAGCTGCAGCGCCGGCATAAACAATTGATGATACCGCTGTATCGCACAAGGCAAAAACGAATCTTGGTCTACGAGCCGCGTGAGCCAAAAGCCCAACCGTGATCAATGACGACGAGAAAACGCACCCATAAACGATTGATCCTCTTCTGGCCTCGTATCCAAAAACTCGCACTGTGACAAGATCGGGAGGATCTGCGCCTCCAACAACCGCTCCGCACCCAATCGCGTCTGCGCCATGCGCGTGAACAGCGACATCTTTGCCTCGTACACGTACACCGGGTTCAAGTCATCTGGACAATCCGTCAGTTCCACACACACACACACACACACACACGACGAGACTCGAAAACGGCTCGACGTACCCGGATCAGGCTTCAACACACACTGCAAATGCACCTCCGCCTCCTTCAACCCCCTCACGAAATTCGTCAAGACGCCATACCGCATCAACGACGCCAACAACACGCGCGACGCGTCCCCGCGACACAAATGCGCCAGCGAATCGAGCAGCATGAACGCCACCGTTTTCCACACCTCCGTCCCGTCGATCGCATCCCGTGATATCGTGCCCACCAACCGCTCCATCGTGTTCTTCATCACGGACAACGTGCCCGCTTCCAACGCAGACGACGTGTGGACGTGTGCAGGCATCGGCGACGACCGCGACGACCCAAACCCACCGCGGCTCTCCGCCAGCGACAACGATAGCTCGTCCCTCGAACCGAGCGCAGACACCGAGAATGCCATCGACCGCTTCCCAAACGTATCGACCAGAGAGGAGGCTTCCCCATCCACGTGTCCGTCGTCCGCAGAAACGAGATGCAGATAGTTGATCAAGCAAGCATAGAGGTTGCCGCGTACCAGCTCCGAACGGTTATTGTCCAACACGCACTCGAGCAGGCTCCGAAGAAGTCCAAATAGGCGCTCGGTAGGCAAAGAACCCGCGTCCACATCGCCCCCGGCAGATTGAAGCATGACTTGATGCCGTCGGTCCTCGCGCAGTTTCGTGATGGTAGATAGAATAGCCTCGGAAAGCAAGACGGCCGTCCCTTGTTGAACGTCGGAGCGCACGATCTCAGGTAACACGTGCAGTAGGTCAAACAACATGTTTTCTCGTCGGTCGTGGGGTAGTCGGTGGAAGCATTTCGTGAGCGTCATGTCCAGTAGTCGACGCCACGCCTCGTAGCCGGTCGCGACCGCATGCGCCACTTGCCGTCTGTGGTTCTCGATCGCACAACTCTCCAGAATATAGCCCGTCTCTGTGTTCAGCTTGTCCGCCTGAGCCGTCGTCGTGATACAGCCTTGTGAATGCAGCGTCCGGCATGCGGTCGTGAGGAGCGAT
>JBBPOJ010001168.1:0-15989 GCA_038091395.1 Leccinum rimulosum | reverse complement strand
CTTGGGACTTGCCCCGTCCCACATCCGCTTTAAAACCTTGAGGACCACCAATAGTATGGCAGTGTGGAGTATAGTGTGGAGCATTACTCGGGACATTGGCAGAGGTACGTCATTGGAGCTGGACGGAGCAGCCTCTCGGATGCTGTGGAGCCCAACGGCGGATATTAGCTTCTGGAGATAATCCTCCAACGCCATCGAAGAGTCTGAGAGACGAAAAGCCTTGGGTGGGAAGAGAACGGAGGTTGCAACTGACTCGCGATCGGTTATTCAGGGCCTGAGCAATGAGCTCTGTGGCCGCTGTCATCTGATCATGCCAAAAGTGGTTTATCTCACTGTATTATCTCCTATCTATAAGAGTCTTTCGGTCGAGTTGTAAGCCAGTTCCTCGCGTGATGGGAACTTGTCAAAAGCAAAGCTTGAGAGGTTATGTAATAATGCTTACATTAATTATTATGATATATGTAAAAATAATCATAACAAAATCGGTAGTTCCCGGTACCACACACTCCTTCCCATTTCTCCAGTGCAATTCCGAGCCGCATCCGTACGAGCAAGAATTTCAGTTAAGTTTCTGTTGCACCAAGCTTACACCTTCTCGTCAGGTCATGGCCACCAGAGCAGCCGTCGCCGCAGTTGTGAGTTTATTGCTCCCTCTTGAACCATCCATTGAATCTCACGCAAACAGGATTTTACTCGGGTGTATGCGACACTCGGACTCGGGAAAGGTAAACTTGTTAATAGCATGATTTTGGTGGTGCCTCACCATGCTATTGACAGAGACAATTGCTTCCCTCCAGGCGTTCCGCAAGCGGCACGCTGAATCTCAACGTATCCACGCTCAATATGCCTCTCAACCAACTACCATCGACTTTGCTCACTATCGCTCTGTGCTAAGAAATACTGCGATTCTCGACGAAGCTGAGAAGATATTGAAGGACTTCAAGCCTGTTACCTACGATGTTGGTGCGCACATCAAGGCAATTGAGACGTTCGAAGCCAAGGCGGTCAGTCATCTCTGTTCCGCTGACTGTATGTTATCTGACATTCGATGTGGCGTAGGTCGAGAAAGCCAATGAGACCGCACAAAAAATCGATGTCGAGCTGAAAGACCTTCAAGCTACGCTCGCCAACATCGAGGAAGCGCGTCCATTTGAAGACTTGACTGTGAGTTTCCTTTATTGTCCATGAACTTGTCTTTTGAGACCCATTTTGCAGATTTGCGACTTCGAGGATTCCCACCCACGGCTAGGCGAGACTGTTGACACCATGGTGAAGAAAGGGAAGTTCACTGTACCAGGTGAGCCCAGGAATACACGCATGTCAAACACAGCTAATCTTTGTCTAGGCTACAAAGAAAAGTTTGGCGACCTCTCCCTTGTGTAGACCGTTGTGTATATCCTGCAATAGATTTCATTTGGTTTCTAAGTCAACCAGGGGATGCTTTGAACTCGACTTGAATGGTTGCCTCTGAGAGTTGTTCTGGTTCGCTGACTAAGCAAGGGCCAAGGTTCGGACCTCGATCACCATTTTGCAAAGCGTTGTACGCAAAAATCACATAGATGGTCGCGGGCAAAAGGGTTGCCACTGTGTACAGTAGTCCACTCATTCCAGAGTTACTTACCAGACAGTCACTTTTCTTTTTTGAATTGCCACACACCCCACTCACATCGAAGTTCGGCTCGCGGTGACGGGAGTCTGAACAAAGCAAATGTCCAAATGGGGTATGTACACGGGCGGAAGCCAATTTTCCTCCTTTTTCCATTTCTGACTCTGTGCCGGGACGCGGCCACGCTTTAACGCACGCCTGCTCATCACATACTTACGCTGTGTCCTACCATTGTTCTCCCCTCACAACGCTGCATATATAATGGCTTCCCGTCCTCCATCACCTTCCAGAGCGGAGGGTGCTACAAACATGGGTTACTTCTCAGTGCCATTCGAACGATTTCTCCGCGATGACATCTCAGACTGGGCTGGGGCGTTCACCTTGCTAGGTTCGTAGAACGAGCCACCTCGCCATATCTATCGCTTATGAACGCATACCCGCAGATACTGTGGAGACATATTTCGATTCACGCCTGGATTTACTGCAGAGGCAGATCCAGAAGCACGGCGACAGACTAAAGACAAAGGCTGAGGAAGCTCTCAAGAAGCGGGTACATACTGGCGAAGTGCTACCCGAGAAACTCGAACGGGAAATCAAGAACTTCAAGCTCAAGGTACTTTCCGACTTCCGGGCTTTTATACTGGCCATTCTCACTCGTATTTCTATCAGGTTTCCACGCGCATGCAGTCACTGGTGGCATCATGGCATTCTGCGAAAGTAGTTCGAACGCGTGAAAAGTTGTCGTTCTTGCTTGGCGTGATGTCACTTTTGGTCTCAGCGCTTATGTTTGGGATGGCCCCAGAGTATATATCTCTCTTCACGTTACCGCTGAGAGTGCTGATGACACGCGTTTTAGGTGGATTCATGTTGCGTACACTATTCAGGGGCTGTATATGCTCCCTCTTCGCTTCTATAACTACAAGAAGCGTCACTGGCATTACTTTCTCTTCGACCTCTGCTACTACGTTACGATCCTCAACTTAATCTATATCTGGATCCTTCCCTCCAATACCGCGCTCTTTATGGCATGTTATTGCCTTTCGCATGGTTCCGTTGCGAGTGCGGTCATCACCTGGAGAAACAGTCTTGTGTTCCACGACTTCCAGAAAGTGACGTCATTGTTCATTCACATTTATCCCCCGTTCACGTTCACTGTAATACGGTAAGTTGTCATTAAACACATTCCAAAGCTTGGTTGTGACTTTCGCATAGGCATTTCTACCCCGGGGCAGAGCAGCGCTTCCCCGCACTGGCGGCATTACCTAAACTAAACCCCGTACACGCGCTATTCATCAGCAGTGCTATTTGTAGGCTAATACACTCGATTTCTGACGTATTCTTTCTGACTTTCGCTTAACAGATCTTATCTGGCAACTGCTGTACTTGAAGGTGACTGTTATTATCCCAGCTTGCCGTGATGCACGCACTAAACTGCGACGTCTAGTTTGTTTATGTAGACCGACGCACTAAGATTGCGTCTGGGCAAAGGACTACGTCGTTGACGTATCTTCTCAACGACAAGCGCAGCGTAATCGGTCGCGCGCTCGAGAGAACCGCTCCTGAAAAGCGCGAAGCACGTTTTATGATTGGCCAGTTCGGCAAGTGTTCTTGTTGTTTTCGCGCGCCCATACTAATGCGGTATATTGCAGTGTATGGTATGCTGATGGAACTGCCTGCGGTGTATCTGCTTTACGACAGTCCCCGATGGAGTGCCGCCTTCATGTTGTTGATATTTACTGTGAGTGTGTGGAATGGTGGAGGGTTCTACATCGAAGTCTTTGGGCGCAAGTATGTACAGCCCATCGTTCATTCCACACTGTACGTACTGACCATCAACACAGATTTGAACGGGAATTGGAGGCCCTGCGCAAGGAACTGGCAGAGCGCAGCCCTCCGCTGACAGACGTCGAATCACTCAACAATACACCTTTTCTCGACACCCAGGCATTACCCGCTGTCGATGAACTGCTTGAAGCCGATGGCAATACTTTAGAAGAAGAGAACTTGAAGGATCAGTAATGGTAACCTTCGGTGGCTAGCTGTCACACATCAATGTTTCTAAGCCCTTTAATGATGCTTTATGATAACACTCTTGCATTTAGCACTGTAATACCCTTCATGCGAAATAATTCTATGTCCCTATTAGTTATTTCCGCTCAGCCATATCATGTCACGCACCTATTGTGCCATATCTAGAGGTATAGCTGTAAAGCTCTCCCAATGTATCCCACTCTTAACCCATCCCATGAAAATGCATCCTTCATCTAGAAGACGTGCTTTGGCTTCTTGGTAATGTGAAATGCTTTGTTTCACTTCGAAGTATGTACACGTTTTCGAAGGATACGGAAGGTGAATAGAAAACTGTGCATCGCCATCGAGGAGCGACAGGGATTCGCAGTAAAGCTTGAACATCGACGCTTTTGCGAGCTGCGGTCTACCCGACGTATGCGCGACAAGGTTAGGATCGGGTATATGCCAGACCTACCTAAACCTGATCTTGAAGCGGTGTTTCGGAGGGACACCTCGTTTAAGGCCACTGATCAATATCTCGTGCGGAACGGATGAACCCGCAAACCAACACAGTGCTAATGAAAGTCGTATTTAGTAAAAAAGGTCGAGATGAACGTTGCAAAACGACCGCCACATTCATTGAATGACCGGGCATTCCCGAAAGGGGAGATGGAGAGCTTGGAAAATTCGAATGGAACTTGCGTAAAAACGACCTCTGGCTGATGGACGCGGAAAGGGGGCGGCAGAGCTAATATTGTTACCTTCAGCCTCCGTCGGACGTTGTCGAAGTCCAGAAGAGAACTTGCCTGAAATGCTCGACAAGCGTCCCCAAAAGGCTCTTTCGCAGTCGGTCTTTACGTCTTGCTGCAGGCGTCCGGGCACTTCCCCGATGATGATCTTAGAAATATAGATCGGATGAAGGAACGTGGATCCGAGGGAACCCTGGATCCCGAGAACATTCCACCGCGCGATCTTATCGCTGCAAGACATGCACAACGTTGGCGGCGAGTCGGCCCTCCCTGGCTTCGTTCGCAGCACCCCTAACAAGGCATAATTATCACGGCCCCTGGAAGCAGCGCCTTGTGGCAAAAGTTCGAAAACAGAAGAATCCTTTAATTTGGCCATCTCCTCGTCTTGATAGGACGCAAGGAAGCGCATCGATGCATCGCCACCTTGATCATTCCAAGCAGTGTATGCAAGACGAAATATTAACCGTATCAGTATCATTCCTCGGAACACGAGGGTCCGGAAGGGTCTTACAGGGCGGTGTTGATATGTACATGATGACTCGCACGCCGTGCTTGAGGCTGAACATCCCGTCGCGGTTCCTGGTAAGCCATTGAGAGTGCCCGCCTCGGACGGCGTATCGACCGATTTCTTCGAGAAACCAGCGGCGTGCGGAACGGCGCGCGAGGACTTCTGCGTGCGAGTCGTGCAGAGCTTCTCCTTGCTCCGGTAAACGATCCCTCGGGAGACACTTGCATCCCGCGGCGAGGGCAATGATCTGTGTTTCTGGTACAAGATCTGGATCGTCGGGGGAACTCAGTACGATGGCTGCTAGGATGATATAGGTGCCGTCGCTTGGTTTGTGGTCGAGCGAACGATACTTTGCGAGTATCTTCTCGACGAGGGAGTCCGAGTCCGATGTCGCGTGATCGTTTGGAACCATCCCGCATTCTCACGGTGTCGGAGTCACCGAAACGAGAGTACTTGTCACATGTACTCTTTGCTCCACGTTTAATATCCCTCAACGTCAACTGTGGAGACTCGTGGACATAATCATGGCATGTCCTCTGATCTATTGAGGTTGCGCTCAAGGTTCACATAGCTGCCAAGATCTGAGATCATATGGCACAAGGTTCAAGTTAGGGGTGAATTCCAGAGGATGTCAAAGTTAAGTATCAGCGCCAGCGTTCACCTCAATGATTTGGCGTCATAGCAAGGTTTCTGACAAAACGCCGTGCGCGGTGAATCAGATCGCACCTAAAGCAATCAGTTATAAGAGATAGCAATTCGAGCAGCCCCCAGACAGTTTTGTACTGCCCCATACCCTGCTGCCGCAGTAGGTAATACATATCTACAGGAATGTAATTCGTCCCGTACCTGCCGCAGGACGGCTTCTTTAGCCAGGGTGGCAGGCCGTGTGTACGAAGACCCGCATCCCGCATCGCCTTTCCATACCCACATATTAATCGTTCCCGAAGATATCCAATGCACAGGTAGTAAGCATGAAATAATGTTACATGCGAGAAGGAACGACTAATTTCCTCAGTTTGTCTGCCTGCCCTCATGGGCAAGGTCTGTCTCGCTCGAGCGTAGGAAGACTACAATACACTGATCATAATGTTAAGTTGTACAGCAGTTAACGTGAGAGGAATAAACCTGGATCATATCGGATGGTCGAAGTGGTGGGTCCAGGGTAAAACGCGTAAATGCCATGGAAGCGATCGTACACGGCGGAACTATTGAGTGCTCATCTTCAGATGCCACATTCCGATTGACAGCTCTTCCAAATGTTGCATCTCAATTCGATCCCAACGTATCGGTATCACGTTTGCCTGTGAATAGAAGTTGGGTTAGGGATGACCCAGAACCGAAGGGAAGACGCAAACCTGAAGGTAGTGTGAAACGGCACGTCCCACCCGTCTGGCAAGTGACTGGATGTCAACGTAACCACCGTAACCGTCAATTGGGATCTCATAATTTAGCGGGGGATAACCAGGCCACTACGAAAGAAAATGAGAGTTTGCGACGATGCATGTCGAGAGGAAACCCACCCTCAAATTTACGTAGATCTTGCCTCTCGCATCCACGCCAAGGTCCTGTAACGTATACGTGTCTGAATCAGCCAGTCGGACATTTGCTTGTGCTTCTCCGATTGTGATGCCCGCGGTGAAGGCGCCTTTGCGCTTGAATTTTATGACACGTCCGAACCCCCTGCGAGTGGGATCCATGTATCCGCTATACATGGACATGGATGACGAACGACGGGGCCGAGGGATCGCCATGGGTTGGACATAAGGTGAATATGCGCCGACAGATCCACGGCGTTTTGTGTAGTACGGGTCGGGATAATCGTAGTCATCGTCTGGAAGTTCGTATCGTGTGAGCTCATCATCTAGATGATGGGGAGGTGTCGTACAGAGATGGGGACTGCTGCGGTTGCTTCCGGCATACATTGAATAGGCTGGTTGGGAATAAGCTGCTTGAGAATAGGCTGGCTGAGAATAGGCTGTTGTAGGGTAGACGTCATGGTAGGACGGTGAGAGCGGAATGCCGGTTGAGGCATAGGACAAGGATGGTCGCCGAGACCGGGGAGTGCTATAGTATGGGTCGTGATAGGACATTCTTGCGGGAGAGTAAGTGAGCGGAAGCGGACAAATGTGACGCGAGATCCTTTATACGAAATGCGCATTCTGTCAACGGCATTGCGGCTGGCCAGAGTGTGCCTCGAGGAGACATCGAGGTCAATTGCTAGAGGCGGAAGGTGGAACGTCGTGAGAGGAGACGTAACCAAACTGAGTCGAGCAATTTGAAACCTGGTCGATCAGTGCGGCAGGGCGCTGGCTCTTGTGATTCTGGATTGTGGTAGATCATGAAAGCGGAGCACCGCACGGGACAAATCGCTCACCGATGCGGATGGGGAAATCTGATGGAGTGGTAGATAAAATCACATCCAAAGGAGGAGAGCTCACTCGATTTCTTGCTGGTAACCTCACTCAAAAAGAAGGCGCTGTTAGGGGTGCGGCCGGTGTCAGAAACAGCCTCGAGGCGCACACGTGTGTCGTCACGTTAGTCTCTCGACTTGGTCACTCGCAGTCATCTTCCTCCACTTTTCACCGCCTCATTGATGGCCGTGGTGCTTGAATGGAGCGTGCCGCATTCTACACTGGAGATTTCTGTGGCGGCTGACGTGGAGGGCTGAGATAAGGTGTATTATATTTCATCTAACCGCCCGCTCAAGCTTGGAGTGACGTCGAGGGCGCGTTTGTGAGCGGCAGAAAGGGTCACACTTGGAGTGGGATTCGGCCACCAATGAAGTGGCCAAGCTCAGGCTATCGAGGAGTGTGCCGGCATTGCGGCTGGCACTGCCAGCAAAGACAAACACCGCCGTTGAGCCGCTCTATCAATCTTGGCTTGCTTGAACGAGCATATCTGGCCCTAAACTCACAGTCCTTCCAGGTACACTCCCGGAGAATCGCGAAACCAATTGCGAGCGGGGCAGCTAGAATTCCGCCGAAAGGCACAAGAGATGAACCGACGACCCAGCTGCTTCTGCGAGGACAGGTCTACTCCGCATTGCGGCACGGTTTTCCCCTTTCTTTTCAGGTCTCGGCGTCTCGCACGAGGATCGGACGGTCATATTGGCGTGGTCAGCCTTCCGAAACGGACTTTACAGCCACTGGCACCGTGAACCAGCGAGAAAACTTGGGAGAGACTGACAAGAACCATTTACAGTAAGTAAGATTGACCGGTGCGACCAGTCCTCGGCTCAAGTCACAATAGCATTATTGACTCGGTGTTCTTATTGCTTGCAGACCATTCTCGAGTTCTTTACATCTGAACACGTTGCGGTCTGTAACATTGTCATTCGATCGAAGGTAGATTTCCCGGGTGACCATCCGACTGCGGAACAACTTTCCGTGTCACGGTGGTATTCCCTCGCGTACCGTCGGCGCTTCAGGCATTCTGCGAACAACGGAAACCTATTCTTGGGTGCGAAGGCGGAATATGACCTGTCGTTCCTCCTATGACCATGGATACTTTCTATCGGGTTCGATGATACCATAGGCGAGACGGCGATGCTCGTTTTCCGGCAAATATCAAGGCCTCGGACAGTGATCGCGGTCAAATACAATGCAATGCTGTTACAGGAAGTTGTTCAAGAATGGGAAAGTATCTAAAGATGCTAAACTAGTGTACAGAGGCCATCGTTAGAGTTGACGTTCAATTTATTTGAGGAAAACACAATGAGGGAATAACAATAAATCCAAAGGCAATTGATGTCTTTGCCAGAATGCACGAATATCTGTGATGCAATGCAAGTAGATGGGGGTATAGTTCGTGACGCATAAAAGGGGCTGTGGTCCGCGATTGGTCAGGTATCTGAAACAGCATTGAGTGGAGCGCCTTGGCGTTATGAGGTGCATCTACTCACAACCGTCCGCAGCCTCTAGATGCCCCACATCCGAGCAACCCAACATGTCGAATATTGCATCCCAATCCAAAGGAAAACTGATTGGAGGGCTGACGGCGGACGGTATTGTCTGTGGGGCTGGGGATATGGGCTCGGCAAATGGGAGGATTGGTGACAGTTCTGGCTGAAACTGCGGAATCATGCGTGGTGACGTGTTTATCCAAAGTCCCGGTCGCACGCCAAAGCTATTGCGGGGAGAGCGAGGTCCCGCAGGCTTCCGTCTGCGCGCATGGTGAGGGAACGGTTTTGCGACGCATTCAACACCTTTTCTGGGTGAGTGCACGCGCTGCACGGGAGATGAGGGGGGTGATGTCATGCTGGAATCCGATGATTGGATGGAGATGATGGACCGCAGGGTGGACCCTCTACTAAGATTTGATGTTCGAACGGTCCATGACCAGATTTCACTTGAGGACGAGGACGAGTCCGAAGAGACCGACAACCAGCTGCAGGGACGAGGCCCCCTTACTCGGTGTGATCTCCTGTGGATGAGGATTGAGAGGGACTGGGAGTCGTCCATTTCGAGTGTGTACGACGCAAGGCTAGCTGGACCGAGTGTGAGGGCGTCGACCGGATGCGTGGAAGAAGCTTGAGAGGGCTGGGTGATTCATATCGATGAATAAAAGGAAATTCCATGGGGAACCTATGCGTTTAGTTCCCGGACTGGGCAAAAAAGTGAGTCAGATGAGACATGGGCGCTGCTTCATGATCACTCTGTTAGTACCCACCATCAACTTGCCGGTGCACGATCACTTTGATGGACAGATGTATTATTACTCAATCGGGCAGTGTACCTGTACGCCTTTCCCACTTTCCACCCTACATATCTCCACGATGCTTCCCCGGGCTCAAGTCGCCCACATGCTCACCGAGGGCAAACGCAACATGACACAAATACTAACAACCTTTCAGCCCACGCTGATAGGTTTCGAGATCCTGATGTTTTTGATGCAAGATAGCCATGAAACACCGAAGAGCTACCCCAAACTCTGTTTTGACATAACCACGCTGAGCGTTGATCACACTGGTGCAGCTCTTGTCATCGTGCCGCCCTATTCCCGTTGCAACTAAAGCCGCGGTCCGTTCCAGGTCAGTAAAGATATTGGATGTCGGGGACAGATTGAAATGCGCCTTACAAGTTACAACTCATCTCGACTCACCACTTTGCTTGTAATTAAGGTTCCACTCGCAGACCGGTGGTTTCGGGATCATATACATCCCATGACGCGTAATGCAATCATCCTTCTTTCACACGCATATGAGCATACAGCACCCTCATACGTCGCATAACTTTTGATTTTGTCCACGGACATTCGGGAACGCAGAAAAGCTTATATGTATACCCTCACCACAGATATGCCGGGTCAAACATAGATAATGACCACTGCTTTCGACGTGCAGTGCTTCAATGCCGAACGTGGGTTGTGACTCAGAGTCGTTCTGCTTATCGATACTGAGACCAGGGTCCCGGTCCTTACTCAAGAGCATGAAACCTTTTATCCACATGAAAAAAATTATGAGGTCATTTACATTGGAAACTAAACCTGATGGCCGTTACCTGATAGGAATCATACGATGACACTAATTGTAGGAACGTTACCCGACCCGCCGGGGGTGCGTTCAGCGACAGAAACCTAGTTTACAGCAACAAGAACTGAGCATAGTATGCACTCATGGAATAGCCTGGGCCACGCGATATAAAGCACGGGTAAGCAGATGGAACTATTTGGAGCTCAGGTGAAACCATACACTAATTATCGTCAGTTTCGGTCATGTAACGCGTTTGATGTGACTCCACTCGACAACTAGGCGGCAGCATTCAGTCGGGGCCCGCGCCGGCTTGAGCTACTCCTCGAATGAAAGATAACGTGTTGCTGACATAAAGGGTCCTTCGATTCTGAAAAAACTTGCGAAGATTACCGTTGCTTTAGAGTTGATTTGGCCATGGCTTATTCATATGTTTTCGTGTTGCTGGGGCAGAAGCTTTGTCACGGTCATTGCAAATCAATGTTTAACCATAAGAAACCTCCATTAAGAAATCAATGTAGCCGCTCTAAAACTGTTCGCATAGTTCAAGTACCCGTCTCTGGTTTACATAACAATAAGTCGGTCATCTAGGTACAGATAAGAACACAGCTTACGCCTAGTACCTCGAAGTTGAAGGATAAAAAAAGCAATAGATCTAGACTCGGTGAATTTACCGAGTCTCCGAGCGTCAATCACCTGCGTTCTAATTTCTCAGGTACAGTACTCGGATACTGTGCAATCAAGCCGCTCCCCATCAGAAAACGGCAAGATAATTATATATAGGTCCTGGCCTTGCTCAAGTAAGTAAGCTGCGGGCACGTTGGATCAATGGCAGGTCGCACCGTTACATTCTGGAAAGGTGCATCATTGTGACATTTCTTCCATGTCATGATTGTTCCGATCATCACGCCTTCGGCAGGTAAGTTCGGGTCGTCGGTCCTCTCCGACGAAATTGCCTTGGATGAAGTCTCCGATGCACTCGATCCCTTTGACACCTCAGAGGTGATGAAAGTCTCGGAGATAATGGTGATTCACACGGTATCGTTCCTGTTCAACCACGATCAACACAAAATGAGCTGATCCGATTATCGTACCCCGAACGAGTGGCGTCGAACAAACGGAGGGTACCTAAGCTATCGACATCGGCCATATATTCGGCCATCTCGAATGATACCTTGGTGTGAGATTGTGCTCCAAGGTTATAGATCTCGGTAGGAGCAAGGATGTAGAGGCTCTGGAGGCTCTGGAGGCGCTCACGTTCGTGCTGATCCGCAGACGGATGCTGTACTACACGATTTCCAGGATTGAAACTGAGGGATAATTCCGTGCACTTCGTAGCCTTTCTTGAGGAGCAACTCTGTACTAAATGTCAACTCTGCATGGTCTCAGCTATTGGGCGGCGGAGCAACTCACAGGTAAGAACTGTCCTGGCCAGTGACACTTGCATTGAACCTAATCAATCAAGGACTGAGAAGAACTCAAACGGTGGTGGGTATACATGGCCGAAGCAACATATCACAAGAATACGTACTGCTCATCAAACCGACTTTTGGTCAGAGCGAGAAGAGCAAGAGCAAATTCAGACGAGGGGTGATACTAATTGGAACTGCCACTGCTGGTGTTTGCCTCCGGGTTACATGCTTGAAGTAAAATATATACAGTCTATACAGAGTTCTACAGACAAAACATCTTACCCCCCCTCTCCTCCATTGTGATTGCGCACGATGTCATGCAACCAATCAAGTATTAAACTGAATACTTGATTCAAGCACGTACACTCTCGGCGGAACGAAGGCGCATGGCAGTCGCAACGCGCTGTCCTCGACGAAGCCGACAATCGTCGTGTACACCTTCGGTGGGGTTCACCGAGCTCCATGCCTCGCCTTCCGGATTTGGACCCTGTAACGAGACGTGTCGGAGCAGTGGCCGCCTCCGTCTTTGAACCTCGTGGTCCACGAGGCTCAAAGACGGAGGCAGGAGAGGGCGGAACGGGCGAGGGATAAAGAGTTGGCATATCAGGAGAGGTTGAGGGTTGGAGGGTATAGCGCCTACAGAGGCAGGGACGGAGAAACGAAGGAACGACAATACACCGTCGTTTGAGACTCCTCCACCCGAACCCTCTAGTCAACTCCCCCGATCAGGGGCGTGCATCCTGTTTTCCATGCATCACTGCTTCGGATCCATGTGCCGAACGATGACCGACTCTTTCCGGGCCGGTTAGAACACCAGGTCGCAGACTTCGACGATGACGATCAGTCTTGGGAAGTTGACCGAGTGTTGGGGCACCAGGGAGCTGGCTACGATACAATGATGCAGGTGCGCTGGGCATCAGGCGACATCACATGGTTGCCGTATTATCAGATCAGTCATCTGAAGGGTGTCACTGATTTGTTTGAGGTTCAGCATATCAAAGACTTACCGACAGGAACTCAGTCCCGCCTGAACACACCTCAGTCTGCAGACGGGAGGCTATTTAATGGACATTGCGCATGGACCGAAAACAACATCCCCGCGCACCTTGTTCACACTCCCGCCCAGCTAGTCACCGTTTACCCATGCCAGTGACTAAATGCAATAGCTCATGGTCTGGTCGACGGTCCAACCTCCCCTATTCCAACTTCCGACGTATCAGGGATAACTTTGTCGTGAACGACCAGACCGGACCGACACCTGTTCCAATCCTTGTCCCACGGGATCTTCTGGATCATTATCTGGAATATAGCCGTCAGCTCTGCATTCGGCGCAACAGTCGAGATCTGCCACCTCAGCCGGCCGCTTACACGACAGTAGCACGGGCATATAAAGTCAATAACCAGGCTACACATTGCTTCTCCGAGATCGGATCAGACGACCTCTGCATCCTATCAACCCACCCACAGCCGGAGTTGCTTCACTTCTACGGAGACTACGTGCCCGAAGACCGACGAGAAACTGGACGTCAGGATCTGAATGTGGCCCACGAAGTCCTCGCTGGACAGCGGATTCACGAGGCTCAAAGACGGAGGCAGGATAGGGCGGAATGGGCGAGGGATAGAGAGTTGGCGTATCAAGAGAGGTTGAGGGCTGGAGGCATAGCGCCTACAGAGGCAGGAACAGGCAGGACGGTCAGCATGGACGAAGAAACGAAGAAACGTCTCAGCAGCTTACCGACGACCCCTTCGCGGCGATGCTATCCACGGCCCCCGCTACCCTATCCATGATCGATTCCCCACTCAACTGCTTCGACCCATCTTCCTTCACGGCGGACAGTACACCGTCGTTTGACACTCCTCCACCCGATCCCTCCAATCACCGAGGACTCACCTGTATTTAACGTGTGCTGTACGACCTGGCACGAGTCGAACTCAGCTTGTACTCCCCATCGCAGGTTCCCTATGCCTGCTCACCGTTCGCGCTCTAGCTCGCATCGTCGCGACGCGTCCGCCCAGACGCCGCTCCCGAACTTCCGCCGGCACGGACCTGACCACCTTCTCATCGTTGACGAGGACCTCAGCAGCACGCCTATCAAGGTCTCTCGTAGTCTGCTTGAGGAGTGCCTGGAATACAGCATTCAGCTCCGCAGCCTAATGGACAAGCAAGATTGTGACCCCCTCCCCTTGGGGTACGACCTCGTCGCCCGGGCAGTCAACAGCAATGACATTACCTATGGACTCGCAGAGCGAGACGAGGACGGTGCTTACATTCCGACCGAGCGTAGGCAACCCAGCGTGGCGCTGTTCTTCGGTGGCCGTCCGTCCTCTCGCGACGAGCTCGAGGCAAACTTGAGGCGAATGAATGAGAGTCTAGCGGCTGAGAGATTTCGCCGCGAGGATCGCTGGAAGTGTCAGCAGGAAGAAAGAGAATACGCACAAGAATTTAGGAGGTTCGGACGAGGTGGTTGACGATCCCTTTATCCGAGACTCCTCCTGTGGCTAGGCCTCAGCAGGGTCGCTGGCGATAGGTATAAAATAAAAGACCGTAGCATTACATGTCCCCTCAGGTTACTCAGAAAAAGCACCTTATTCCTTTCTTTTCTGAAGCGACTTCGTGAACCCCCTCGACTCTCTTTTAGGAAGTCAGTGGTTTGGCAACACCGCATAATCGGTTCAGATCAAATCTAAAGAATTACCGGGCGAAGGAGGAGTGTGAATTGAGTTTGAAATTGGGCCGACGCTTATTTCGGGAATTTCGAGTATTTCGCTATTTTCGCTATTTTCGGTTATGTCGGCAATCCATTCAGTTGTTCGCTTATTTCGGCAATGCCACGTGTGCCACATGGCACCTGTCGCAAGTGGCCATATTTGTTGCCTTTTTTAGTTCTACCATGTGGTTTTTTCATTCACAGCCACTGTGTGACCTGTCCACCGCTCGCCGGTGCACCCGCAACGTCGACGACGACGACAACTACACGCATGCGCACACAGCACACTCGGCGCTCCCTCACCACAACATCGACGACAAAACACACCCACACCCACACGCTCCTTCCCTCACCATCGACGAGACGAGGGAGATGGTAGATGGCGGCAGCGCGACGAGGATGATGGAGACGGAGATGGACAGAGTCGACGAACGCGACGACGATGTACGTTCCCGCCACTCTCACTCCCTCACTCACTCACTCATTCTAGCGCTCGCCCTTCTCTCCCCCGGGCCCCAGTGTGTTCCCCCACTCCGTAACAATGATGACGCGGCGATGGTGTGACGCCGACTAACTGGCGACACGGACGACGACGCAAGGACACGGAATGGCATGGGTATATCCCCGGATATCCCAACCCGCACCCGCACCCGTCCTTGCAGATCGACGACACGAGTTGCGAGAATGCGCACGCATGCCACACCCACACCTACAACAACAACAACAACAATAACGACACGCACACGTGCTCTCCCCCCTCCCCCTCCCTGTCTCTCCTCTCCTTTTCTACCCGGGCGTGTCCCAACGGACGCCGACCACGCGACGACGACGTCGAGGACGCGCACACACACCCTCCCTCTCCCTCTCCACCCACCGTGTCCCAATGGATGCCAACCACGCCGGTCCACGCGTCTGACACGAGGAAGCAAAAGCGGCGACGCCAACGACGAAGATACGAAGGCGATGACAATGATGCGTCCAACACGTTGCGGGTATTGCATGGCACCCGGGCCACAACGGACTGACAGCGCGATGACGACGACTCCCATCTGCCCCCGCTTCACTGTCTCCATCCCCACAGCGTGCAGAAGCGATCACGCAACGCAGACGACCGTCCACGTTGCGCAGTCGCTTCTGCACATTGCCCTGGTGATTTTCCGGAATGGTCAGATACCCGCGCGGGTTACCACCCATGCCATACCTACGCGGCGGCGAGGACGGAGACAGGGACACGAGGAGGACGAGGACGACATTGATGTGGCACCACAACTCCGGTGTACGACTCACCATAATAATTGCAGGCAATTTATGTAAGTAAAATATGTTTTACATTTTTCTGTCAATTTTAGGGATAAAGCCCTTCACCGCAAACTAGGATTGTTTGGGCCGAAGGCCCAAACCTAACGGGTAAAAACGGCTCGTCAATTGTTGAGTGGCGTAAGCCACGGGTAGCGGCTAGTACAGTAAATGACTTGTCGGGACTCGGTAACTTGAACATTCGAACTTGCGAGCTTGGAGCCTCAGACGTG
>JBBPOJ010001167.1:0-15991 GCA_038091395.1 Leccinum rimulosum | reverse complement strand
GATCGGAAGAAGTAGGACCGTCAGCGATGTGGAACGAGACGAGAAATCGCTCGAGGTCTATGATACAAGGTGAATACGATGTAAAGGCGGAGAGCATAATAAAGTGAGAGGGAAAAGAGATACATAGTGAACATAGGGGACGATCGTAACACCACCGCACTCTTTGACCACCACCCTCGTCCAGGCCCTCGATCACCGTCGTCGCCGTACATATCGCCGTACGTACCACAACCACAGCCACGACCACCGCACTCTTTGACCATCGCCCTCTTGGACCGCTGCTCTCGTCCAGGCCCTCAACCACCACCCTCGCCGTACGTATCGCCGTACGTACCATAATTACCACCTTTGACCACCGCACTCGTTGACCACCACCCTCGTCCAGGCCCTCGATCACCACCCTCACTCTTTGACCACCGCCCTCTTCCAGGCCCCTCACACCTGATCGTGACAGATCTTGACCACCAAGACCACCACCGTACGTACCACGACCACGACCATGACAACAACCCTCTTTGACCATGACCCTCGTCCAGGCCCTCACCACCGCTGCACTTTGTGGTTAACCCTCACACCTGATGGCAGGATTACGCTCCACTTTGCAAGCTCTCAATGTTAATGTGGAAAGTAGCGTACCTGACCACGATGACCCCACTATCTGCCCAGCATGCCACAAAACCTTCAAGACGTCCCGAGGAGTTCATGCTCACCTCAAGTCAGCTAAGAGCTGCCGTTGGTACAAGTCAGGCAAACTCAGGGAGCTTACGTTGCCTGGTTCGGTGGAAGAGCTGGATGAAACGCAGTCGAGAACCATCCATGTGCCAGATCCCAGACCAGCAGCGTCAAGGGCCGAGGAAGAACCCAGGGAAGTACTTCAAGAGTACTTTGATCGATTCGATGATTTCATCCCGCTGGAAGCAGGGCCCTCGTCTTCGCAGCTTGAGGAGAGAAAAGCCAATGGTTCAAGACCTGTAGAAGAGGAAGACGATGAGCGGGTAGTGGAGGAGTTTGAAGGTGCTGGTCAGACTTATCTTGTGGACGAAACCATGCACCAGCGTTGGCGCCGATATTTTGGAGGGGAGGATACTGAGGGAGATATCACCATGACGGATGAAACTGACGAGAGAACGGAGTCTGGCATTTTCCAACCTTTCTCTTCTGAACTTGAATGGCGGTTCAGCGAGTGGGCCACGCAGGAGGGTATTGGACACAAATCACTCGATCGATTGTTAGCAATCCCCGAGGTAAGATCCATTTCGATGCTAGCAAACTCATAATATATAATATGTTCTCGTAGTTAGCTACACGCTTAGGTCTGAGCTACCACAACACCAGGGGCCTTCACAAGCTAGTTGATAGCATACCAGCACGGGCAAACTGGAAACTCAAGGAACTATGGTTCAAGAGCGACCCCGAGGATAAACATATCATCTATTATCGGGATGTTCTGGAGGCCATAAAAGCGCTGTTGGGTAATCCAGCGCACGCGAAAGACATAGTCTGGAAACCCCGCCGCATCTTCACAAACTCCTCTAGGACCAAAAGAATTTACAATGAAATGTGGACAGGTGACTGGTGGTGGGAAGTATAGGTATGTTGCTTCGCAAATCAATCATCACCTATTCTCATTAGAAGAATAGAAACGCTTGCCGCATGGAGCATCGGTGGCACCGGTCATCATTGCCACTGACAAAACGCAACTTACACAGTTCTCAGGCAGCAAATCAGCGTATCCTGTCTATCTCACTCTGGGCAACCTGCCAAGAGCTCTCAGACGTTGACCAAGTCAACATGCCTGTATTCTTATAGGTTACCTATCAGTCAGCAAGGCGGTTGGTCAGGAGCTATCCAAGAAGCAAAAGTCTGCCCGCATTCAACAACTCTTCCACGACTCTATGCGTACAATTCTTGAACCCCTAATCCAAGCAGGTCGGAGTGGAGTGGATGTTACAGGAGGTGATGGTCATGTTCGACGGGTATATCCAATACTGGCATGTTACGTCGCCGACTACCCCGAACAGTGCTTGGTGACTTCTGCCAATGGTTCTTGCCCAAAATGTGATCTGGATCCAGGAGAGATTGGACAAAGATGGGCAGGCACACAGAGAATTCAAAAGAAGACCAAAAGAATAATCAGAGACTCTATAGGCTATGCAACATCCATCAGCCATTTTCAAGAACTCTGTAAAGAGCATAATGTATCTGGTGGTGTTTACAGGCCTTTTTGGGATGGCTTACCCCACTGTGATATCCACCTATCTATCACTCCAGACATCCTTCATCAACTCTACCAGGGCATAGTCAAATATCTTGTTCTTTGGTGCACTAGCCTGATGTCAGAGAAGGAATTGGACAAGAGAATTCAGTGTCTTCCTCCCTGCTTTGGAGTGCGTCACTTCAAGCGTGGCTGGTCTCATTTATCACAGATATCTGGGAATGAAAGAAAAGATATGGCAAGAATTCTCTTGGGTTGTTTGATTGGCAAAGCCCCCTCTCAGTTTATAGCCTGCTATAGAGCACTTTTGGATTTCATTTATATTGCTCAGTATCCCAGTCATGATGACGACTCCTTGCAGTATCTGGAGGATGCTCTGAACCTTTTCCACTCCAACAAGGCCATTCTTACAGACTCTGAACTAGGCATCAGAGATTATCTTAATCTACCCAAAATTCATTCCATGGTCCACTACACCCAAAGTATCAAAGCCTTTGGAACAACAGATAATTATAACACAGAGATGTTTGAAAGATTTCACATAGATTATGCCAAGGAGGGCTGGAGGGCATCCAACTTTAGAGATGAGGTTCCTCAAATGACAGTCTGGTTGCTCAGACAGGAGAAGGTGGCCATGTTTCAATCATACCTCAAAAATTATACAATAGAGTCGGAAGGGCCACTGGAAGATCAAACTGCAGAGAATCAGGATCATGCTGTGGGTGCCATTGGCAGAGGCATCTTCATCTCATCTAGACCTGCTGTTGCCTCTCAGTCTATCAGCAACATTGAGCATAGACATGACTGCCCTTCATTCTCATATCATCTGAGAAGATACCTCAATACCTTTCTTCCTAGAGGGGAGGCTGTTTCTAGGTCACAGCTCTTGCTTGCTCGTTTGCCAATGGATTCACTGGATATCTGGCACTCCTTTAAATTTAATCAAGATTCCTTGGGCAATGATGTAGATCTTGTTGGTGGCAACCAATTAGACCAAAAAGATCTGGTGAAAGCTAAGCCTGCAAAGAGTAAACAAGCTGCTAGATTTGATACTGTGGTGGTGGCCAATGATGATAATGCCCAATCTACTGGACTATCTGGTGAGTGGTTTTTAATTGCTACTATTGGTGGATATAAATTATATTTATAATAATGATACTATAGGAATGAAAATAGGGAGATTAAAAGTCATTTTCAAACTTCCAAATCAGCTTCATCATAGACATTCAAGTTCTGCTCCTGTTCAATGGCCATCAACCAATTTAGCATATGTGGAATGGCTAGATCTCAGCAAGACACCAGGTAATCATCATAACATGTATTCAGTGAAGAAACCTTCTTCTTTGCCATCTTCAAATGGTATTGTACCTGGAGATATTGTTTCTTTGGAGATGATCAGACAAAGTTGTCAACTGATTCCTGTGGTGCAGCCAACAGACAAATGGCCTTCTAGTTGGACAACAGATAATATCTTAGACAAAGGAAACAAGTTCTTATTAAATAATTGGGCTACTAAGTATGCATATCAAACACTTTGGTAGTAGAAGTAAATGTCATTGTATCATTGTAATGAAAAAGGAGCATTTATGGCTACATTGGCTACAATTACACCATTATAGTTGGGTTGAGTTACCTTTGTGAAAAATGGCCAATGCAACTTTACCTGATATCTGCGGCTCACTCGACAGCAACTTCAAAGTCTAAAATCCAACAAGGCAACAATTTTGTTTGATAAGGTTGGTCAGTGGATTTGAAACTCAGACCTCCACCTTCTCCAGGAGGGACTCTAATGCTATGAACATCGACACCATCACTACAGACGTCCAAAAAACATCTTGGGCTGCTACAATTGCAGCAAATAGGGCTACATAGCCTGCGATTGCAAAGCACCTTCCACATGGTGCAATGACTGTGGATTCTCTCATGGCGGACATAGAAAGGAATGTCCAAAATTTAAATCTCGATCAGTAAGAGCGGCAGAAGGAACTGCCTCAACAAATCAGAATGCCCCATTGCAGCCAAATTGACAAAAAGCAATACAAGAAATGGACTTTGAGGCTGCACAGGCCTATTTTCGTGACCTAGCAGTGACCCAGGGAAAAGAGTAAGGGAGCCTTTATCAGGTAAAGTGTCTCCCCCTCTAGAAGATAATAAAAATAGTTTCTCTTCTCGTACTCGACACCTAGATAGTGCTAGTACAAACTTTTTTTCTCATTCCTCTTCCATTTCATCTTTTAATTGTTTTCGCATATTAGATAGTGAAGTTTCTCTTGATTCTCCGACATCTCGATGTAGTAGCCTACCAAATGGCCACATCTACGTTGCTGTGCCGTGATATGCTGGCAGTCGACTAACTGAAGCCGCAATCTCGAAAGAGTGTGCTCTCCGGGAAGGGAGGCTTAATTTGGCTTTTAAAGAAATAAAAAATAGTTCCACATCTCAGATCCTGACTGAGAAGAAAGTTCACACTCTACGACCACTCTGCGAACTCATTCTAAAAATCGACATAATCACAAAAAACAAAAACATTGCAGTCGACGCCCCGCTAGACAGCGGTCCATCTCTGGACATGAGCACAAGTCTTCAGCCAATCCAGGTGAATAGTCACATTGAGTTCATTCTCAGATATTGGCAATAAAAGTGAACTTTGCCCTTCTGACAACACAAGTCCAGTATGCAGTACCATCGAGATCTTTGGCAGCATCCTCCCTGGCCAGCTGGAGTCGGAGATCCATCTGACTTGTCACTAATTTAATAATTTAAATATTAACCATGCTGGTGACCGAGGGAAGAAGCATACATAGACTTACAAATCACAGGGTTCTTTTTATGGGTTAGGCTAACAGGCTGATGAGGGTCCTTCTTCTATGCTTCTGCCATCGTAACCCAATAACCAGTTACATCAGGCAAAAATTTCACACTGTACTGGCCAAAGAGCTCCTCGTGTTTACTGCACATTGTATATACTTCCTGAAACTTGATCTTTGTGGCTAGACCTGAGGGTTTGATCAGCATCAGCACACATCAGAAGTGTTGCTAACTTACCCATCAACACTACTTTCCACCAATTGAATCCATTCAGCCTTAGCTGCTGTTTTTGACCAAATGCCATGGGTCATTGCCACCTAACCACTTATAGAGAACATGGATTTTGCCACAGCCACTAGGCCTGACCAAGTTGCATGTAGATATATCTAATATTACGTCAGCTTGTGAGTGTTATCTGCTTACCCTAATTTTCGCAGCTTTGGATACTACCCCTTTCCTGATAGGGCCATTGCAAAAATGGTGGCAATTGCCATTGGTCAATATTGACCAATCATAATGCTTATATCACCAGGATTTCATGACCATTTTGATCATATCTCATTCAGATCTGATCTGTTTCATTAGATTCTTGCACCATTAGAATCGGAAAAACAGGAGCTACAACATTTCTGGTGAAACCAAAAAGGAATAATGAGTTTCCTTTTTGGAAACAGATTTTCGCAGCTTTGGATACTGCCCCTTGCTTGACAAGGGCTTCTGCCTCAACCATTGATATGATTACATAATCAAGAAGTGCACCAAATACAGCCACTACACCTACAACATTGCCATTTTGGGAATCTCACTCATTAAATGTTTTGCTCCTTATTTGCCTGCTTTCCCCTGGCTATATACATTGTTTGAGTGTATAGGCATAGTAAACCATTTCCATCACTTAACCAAGGCTCTACATGGTTGTATGAGATGAACAAACAGACAGGAGGGAAAGCAGAAAACATGTTTGCATTTTTTACCCTTAGGGTTAGCATGTTTGCATTTTTTACCCTTTCAACCTACTTGACAAGTACATCCCACATCCCCTTCATATATATCTACAACATATCAGAAGGACTTGGGACTGGAATAAAAGCCTGAAATATTATGAAATGTTCTCCTCCTGACCCTTTTGTGTTCAATGCAGTCATACAATGGATGCTGATACCTCAGATATATATGTTCCATTTTCCTACATGTATTCCCTTGAGTTCCATCACTTTAGCTGATCTACTGGGACCTCTGATAGGTCACAAATCACCATTTTCAATATTTTCAGCTTTTGAGGAATACAAAATAATAATTACACACATTGTCAGGACAAATTCACAGCACTGTGTGGGACATATAGATACAATCTCCCCATCATTTTGGGGACTTTTCAATGAGAATTGAAGGCAGGAGGAGTCAAAGAAGCCTCCTAGAAGCGTGGGAAATCCATAAAAAAACATTGAAAGATTGAAATGACACATTGAGTGACACTGATGGCTTGCAAAGACATGGAACATCATCTGACATGCATTATTACAAGTTATATTATTGACTTGACTCTTATCAGGGTCTCAATTCACCATTTTCCAGATGTTCTGTATTTGTGAGATAGAACATAGAACATTGTACATATGGTCAGGGCAACTCTATCGGCTTATGGTATACATATTGGTACAACTCTCTAATTATTTTGAAGACATTCCAACTAAATGTGCAGCCAGGAGGAGTGAAACAACATGTTGACCATTGTGGAAAATCAATCTAAAATATTGGAGACTTTGGAAAACATGACATTGTGAGCTCCACATTGCATATCTGAGTATTATAAGTGGTAGGATATGTTGATCCTATTTATAAAAGCATACAGTGACATATGCATATCATGATCCATACAACTACAATGCACAGATTGCAAACATGCATATTGTACTGTACACTATGCATGAATCATACTGTGAAAAGCGCATTCCATTGGACCAAAATGATACATGTGGATTATGCATGTTTAGTATACAGACACATTACAGAAACATATCCTGCTTCTTAGAATACCTTGAAATGCATTGTAGAGCTCACAATAACATGTTTTCAAAGTCTCCGATGTTTTTGATTTATTTCCCATGCATGTACTTTACTCCTCCTGGTTTCAATTTCGGTCAGATCACCTCCAAAATGATTGGAGGATGGTACCTACATATATAAGGCTGATATAGTTGCCCTGATGATATATGTTATGGATGATTTTCTATTCCCCAAGTACTGAAAATCTCGAAAATGGTGAATTGAAATCCTGATGAGAGTCAGGTCAATTATGTGAGATGATAGAAGTCAGCATTATGACATGAATTTGGCCATTTTGTGCCACCCACAAATTTTGGCAAAGTGTATTTTTGGCAAAATCCATATATTTGGCCAAATCTGAGCACAAGGAGTGATCCATTCAGTGGTTGTACAGGGCCATCTCCCGTGTGCTAGGCCTGATAGAATTCATATGTGCCCAAGCCGTCTCGATCCCATCACCGCACATATGACCTGATCCACGAATGAAGTTGAGGGAAATTTGAGCTTGAAAAGAAGAATAGAAGAGTTGAGATGCATGTCCAGAGGAAACTCAGTCCTGTGTGAGCACAGTTTCTTGTGATATACTAAATCAGGTAAAGCAGTGGAAAAAAATGCTGTGTCATGTCTGCATGGCAATTTCTATATGGTTTTGGGTTCACAAAAAGAAAACTCATTATTCCTTTTTGGTGTCACCAAAAAAGTTGTAGCCCCTGTTTTTCTGATTCTAATGGTGCAAGAATCTAATCAGTCAGATCAGATCTGAATGAGATATGATCAAAATGGTCGTGAAACTCCAGTGATGTGAGCATTCTGATTGGTCAATATCAGCCAATGGCAATTGCTGATATCTGCTGGTGCCTAGTCACATAGGGGGATTCCCTGGGAAAATGCCCCTGGCTGGATTTCAAAGGTACAAAAATTTATTCCCAAAAAGGAAAGTCGTTATTCTGTTTTGGTTTCACCAGAAAAGTTGTAGCCCCTGTTTTTGTGATCCTAATGGTGTGACAATCTAATCAATCTGATCTAATCTGGATGAGCTAGAAGCAAATGGTTCGCAAAACATTGACAAAAAATGTGGCTGTGTGACTCCAAAAGTCAAACTAGCCCCTATTTTTTCGAACCATTTGATCAATCTGATTTAATCTGAATATACAATACAATTACATATTTTATGAATTAGTAATCCCAGGTATACATCCAAATCTGGTTGGCTGCATTCAAGTTGGCTAGTGGAGCCCCTGTCATAGCCTTCTGGCTGGTTGCCACATTTCGAAAAAATGACTGTGTGGTAGTTGCCATTCAATTTTGGCCAAATATCACAACATCGGCTGCATGCTCACCAGGTCTAGGATAACTGTTTTGGCCTTTCTGATATACTGTATCATTTCAATTGATTCGTCTGTCACGCATCACATGGGCATTTGACGCTCTTGCTCCACAATCCTTGCAATCTCCTCGCCTCCCCAAAAATCCATCGATTCTACTTTTCCACAAGCTGCCAGGCATCCATTGTATGACACTTTGTGGTGCTCATCACCAGCAGTAACTAAGATCTGACGTGCGGTCATCGGTGCTGATCAGGTTGGTCACATGTCACACCAGCCATTGGTCGAAAGTCGAAAGAGGTCATAATTGTCACGTGTCACATGGGGTGTCGAATTGATCGAAATGGTACAGTATGCTATATCCCAGTGGTCATTGATCGGATCAGGTCATTCAAATAACAGGCTCGTTAACTAGTATTATAGATTGCATCAGATTGTCTGGGAGAAATGGCTTACACATTGCAATAATGTAAGCAGTGGTGTTGTCCATGCGGTTGTAGTACTTGGTGAGATTCACTTGACATGCGGGTTTGAACTGCGTGAGTGACCTGTTGTATCATCCGAGGTTGGTATGTCATAACATTACATCAGTGGAGGAATTTTCGTACCTCGAGAACACGCTCAAAGTCTTGAAGGATCGACCATTGCTGCACCAACAGCTTATACCGTTCAAGTTCCCTGTTAGTTGGCAAACAGAGGAAGTAGTTGACGGCCTTGGGTGCCATAGATGAGAGGTTAGGTGGCCATCGTCTGTGAGTCACAAACACTTACCAATTGCATAGCTCGGAGACAATTGAGCATGATGTATGTAGAATCCTAGCGAGTGTCCACATCTCGCAATAGTTCAAGTTCTGGGACCATCTCGGGTTTGCCCGCAGGCCCTCTGAACCAGTTCTTGAGATTTCCCATCTTGACAGTGTCTGTGAATTCGTTGTGGCGTAGGCCTGACGCACAAATAACACGGACAATGACTCGGCCCATTTTAATCAGATTGCTAGCAACGGCAGCTGTGTACTCCTCGCGAGTTGCGACTGACATCATCTGGAAAAGCATCAGCCCATGCCTCCACAATTGTAGCTAGCTCTGAGTCAGTGAAACTGTCCATGACGTGGGTGACACAGATGTGGATAATGTGTGGAAAGCACATTATTTGACGGTCGTGCACATTGAACTTGATATCTCGAGCATGCAACAGCATAGCCAACTCTTCCATGCATGTCTTGTTGTTTGAGGCGTTGTCCATTGTGAAGTGCCCGACCTGGTCACCATTAGTCATCAGTGAACTAAAGCAAAAGGAACTTGCCCGATGGCAGACCTTAGTGGTGATCTCGGCACGGCCCAAGATGTACATGATTGTCTTGGCTAATGATTTTCCATCGTGGTTTCCCCTTATCCTTCGGAATGCAATCAGCGATGATTGTAATTCTAAAGCACCGTTTGGGTCTTCTGCTATCTGTGCCGTAACTGTGATGTATGTGTGGCGTCTTTGTGATGACCAGATATCCGCCGTAAAGGAGATTCTTCTACAGGCGTTCTGTAAACCATGATATGGTTAGTGCTCCAAGGCTATGAAGCAGTTGATAATGTCCAGACTTACATTCATATCCTGTTTAAGGATGCCGAAATACTTTTGCCACACCTTGATAATCAATTTGCGGGTTTTCATCCTGAGCCACCGTCTCCTGCAACTCAGCAAATGAATAACCTTGGCCTAGAGCCATCTTAACGGCATCAAGCCACACCAGCCACCCATGTAATTCTACCATCATCAAATATAGCAACAGGTTCCATTTCTCAATGTGTCTGCGAAGAGTGGATGTCCCAGATTTGCTTGCATAAAGAAAAGTTCATTTGGGGTATGATTTGGTGAACGCCACGGGGTCTACATCCCTCATCTCTCTGTGTTGCCAATTGAGGGAATGAACAAGAAGACGGAGATGCCACATACTTGCAAGGTATACAAAGAGTGCCACCTTTGGTTTTCTCAAAGAAATGTTGTATATCAGCAGTACTTGGGAGCTTTTCTTTACTACATTTGAGGAGCAGGTCAGTGGACATTTCAGAATGGCACGACTGGTGGGGTTGTTGTCCACATTACTGGGGGTGGGACACGCTTGACGCTGTAGACTGTCGACCACATTGCCTAACTCTGAGTCACTGCTGCTCAACGAGACATTCTCAATGTCAAACTCCTCGAGGTCTTCTGTCGCGGTGGGTGTCATCTTTGCTACATTAGGGCTTGGACATTTAGTTCGATGTCGTGGAGCCTGAACATCTACAGCTGTCACTGTACGTTGAGCTTTCCGGTGGACCATGGAGTGTCAGTTTGAAGGAAGGGGACAGAGTCTTGGTGGATGGTTCAAACCTCTTTTAATAGTCCAGATTGAACTGCGATGGCGATGCCACTCTTACTCGTCAGCTAGTTGTGCACATAAAATATATGACGGTAGGATGGGAAAAACCTGACTCACTAGCATCTATGGTTGCCACCAGCCTGGCGGATCCAAGTGAAAAATTACATAAATGGCCTTGAGGCCCGGCTTGAGCACTGAGTTCTAGCATGGAGTTGGTGATGTCGATCAACATTCAAGTTGAACATTGACATTGAGTTCCAACGAGTCCCATTTCAAAGGGCTCAGACGTGACGCGAGCAAGTAGCAGCACTGATATAAACATAGTACACAAACACACAAAGTAGAAATGATCATGATACAACAGACATAATGAAAGACAAATGAAATGAACGTAGTACAGAGTAGTCAAACTTTGCTCTGTGTCGCAGACAACGTACAGATTTTGCAGATCACTTTGTTCCATCCTTCACCTGCTTTTTGCCCTGCCTGCCCCCTGATCCCGAGGGTCCGGAATCACGTGACTTTGTCTTGTGCTTGAGGGACAGACTTGTGAACCACTGGTAGTAGTGGTCATACACCATGCAACACAACCTTTGTGAAATGAAATTAGCCCATTCATCTCAGTCAATGTCAAGTCTGGCATTTGAGCTTCGTATTCTCTACAATCTCTGGACTTGTGCAGGGGTTGGTTTGCTGTAGTTCTGCTCCATCAAGGATATGACGCTCGTCTTCAAGCCTTGAGTGCCTCTTTCAAACAGACGACCAATATTGTCCATCTGACAGGAGGAATAGAGAGTCTGGAAAATTGATTAGCAATAGAATAAATCACCAACTTTGTTGAACCCACCCCTCATGCTATGTATTCCATTCTGTACTCTCCAAGTCGAATCCCTTGACGGGGAGATGGAGAAAGACATTGAACAACACATTATCCAATGAAACCCATGTAAGATCCTCAACATTGACTTTTTTGGAGAACTTGTTGGCGAGGAATGGTCACAAGAAATCGGCATGGGAAAGAAGACCTTTAGAGCACAGTTTGAGGGCTGGCGAGGCTTCTTCATCTAGGGATGTCCATTTCTGATCTTTGTTGATATAGACAATGAACGCAAGGTCGATACTGGCCACGTCGGCCAGCAACTTCTTCATCTTCAGTCGAGTTGCAACAGGAGAGACCGCGAAACAGATTTTGCCAGCCTATTTGATGGCATAGTCACCTGGTTTGTATGCGACCATGCAGATAATGTCAGGAATCATGGGTGTTGGGTGTTGGATCTTGGAATTCAGTTCGACGTTGAGAATGCCAGACAGGACCTGCAGATTACCGATGAAATGGTGAATGACAGTTGAGAAGTGGATTAGGAAAGATTCATGGAGCTGGGAAGGCGACATGATGTGTAATTCTTCAGATTCAGGAAGGTATATGAACCTAAGTGATAATTAACCACATTTGTTGTAGTATGACTCGGAACTACTCACTTGACGCAGATGTGTAGATTGTCAAGCGCCTCCAATATATTTGCAAACTTGGCAGATTTGACACCTTGAAATACCTGTGTGAAACTTGAATAAGACACATAGAAACTTTGTTGGCACTCAGTGTACCTTCACTGTGTCAAGTGTCAGGTTTTTGATCAGTAAGATGTACTGGTCTTGGTGAGAATCAGATATGGGAGTTAGCCGAGAATGTAAGCCCGACCTATTTGATCATTATCTTGATTATCAGCACTTGGTTTCCCATTGCCACTCCTCTTTTTAATTGCCACCTTCTTTGCGGCCTTGGAAGGATCAGCCGTGCCCTTTGCCAGCCTTGTTCGAATACAGGTGCATGTGACTCAGAGGAGGTGCATTAGCAAAGGAACGTGAAATATGAGTGAGCGGCTGACCGCTGCCAGTGGCATGAGCATCCACCGTGGTCGGTACTTGACTGTCTCGACAAGCCTCCTCGAGAGTTGAGACTATATGCACATAATACAGTACATTTTTTCGGCAAATGACCAGCTAGCCAATGTGCCAAATTGCCGCAAATCACCGGCCAGCCAACATCGGCCGATGAAGTGAAAATCTCGGAAAACCACTGGTCGGCCAATGGAACCAGAACTCGGAAAACTACAGGCTGGCCAATGGAACCAGAATTCAGCATGTTTCCGACTGGCCGATGGGCTGTGAATGCAGATTTCCGCAGTTGACTGATCGGCCAAAAACTGAAAATTCGGCATATGGTTGATCGGCCAATTTTCTCCGCAGTTGACCGGTCGGCCAAATTGAAAACTCGGCATGTTTGCTGACTGGCCCATGGGCTGTAGATCCCTACATTCCACAGTTGACTGATCGGCCAACAACTGAAATTTCGGCATGTTACTGATCGGCCAATTAGTAGCTACTAGGCACAAGTGCAATAAATTTGTTTCGGCAAAGGTCTGTGTAATGTAATATTGTTTCGGCATGTCAAACAGGCAGTACAGTACACACTGAAGCACTTGCCGAAGCTATCTCGCCATCATTGTGCATTGTAATTTTATTTTATGAAATCTCCCTACTATACACTCTAAGCAATAAATGTGTTTCGGCAAAGGAATGTATGTAATGTAATGTGATTTCGCCATGTCAAACAGGCAGTACAGTACACACTGAAGCACTTGCCGAAGCTATCTCGCCATAATTGTACATGGTAATTTTATTTTATGAAATCTCCCTACTATACACTCTAAGCAATAAATGTGTTTTGGCAAAGGCCTGTATGTAATGTAATGTTGTTTCGGCATGTCAGACAGCAAGTACAGTACACACTGAAGCACTTGCCGAAGCTATCTCGCCATCATTTTGCATTGTAATTTGGTTTTATGAAATCTCCCTACTATACATCCTAAGCAATAAATGTGTTTCAGCAAAGGTCTGTATGTAATGCAATGTTGTTTCGGCATGTCAAACAGGCAGTACAGTACACACTGAAGCACTTGCCGAAGCTATCTCGCCATCATTGTGCATTGTAAATTTATTTTATGAAATCTCCATACTATACACTCTAAGCAATAAATGTGTTTTGGCAAAGGTCTGTATGTAATGTAATGTTGTTTCGGCATGTCAGACAGGCAGTACAGTATACACTGAAGAACTTGCCGAAGCTATCTCGCCATCATTGTGCATTGTAATTTTATTTCAAGTTTATGAAATCTCCCTACTATACACTCTAAGCAATAAATTGATTTCGGCAAAGGCCTTTATGGTATGAAATGTAATATTGTTTCGGCATGTAAAACAGTCAGTACAGTATACACTGAAGCACTTGCCGAAGCTATGTTTGTACATTGTAATTTAGTTTGGGGAAATCTCCCTACATACACTCTAAGTAATAAACTTGTTTTGCCATAGGTCTGTATGTAATCTCATGGTATTTCGGCATGTCAAACAGTCAGTATAGTACACACTGAACTATTTGCCGAAGCTATCTCCCCATAATTGTGCATTGTAATTTAGTTTTATGAAATCTCCCTCCTATACATGCCAAGTAATAAACTTGTTTCGGCAAAGGTCCGTATGTAATGTAATGGTATTTCGGCATGTCAGACAGTCACTACAGTACATACTGAAACACTTGCCGAAGATATCTCGCCATCATTGTACATTATAATTGAGTTTTATGAAATCTCCCTACTGTACACTCTATGTAATAAACTTGTTTCGGAAAAGGTCTGTATGCAATGTAACATGATTTCGGCATGTTAGACAGTCAATTCAGTTCATATTGAAGGCCTTGCCGAAGCTATCTCAGCATAACTGTAGTATATGCTGATTTACTATTCTGAAATCTCCCTTCTAAAAAGGTCTAGTAATCAATAACCTTGGTTCAGAAAATTACAGTATGTAATGTTCTGTTATTGCGGCATGTCAGACAGTCAGTTCAGTACATCTGGAAGCCTTCACCGAAAATATCTCTGCATAACTGCACAGTCTGATTTACTATTTTGAAATTTCCCTTCTAACACTCTAGTAAGGAACAAAGTTGGTTCGGAAAATTACAGTATGTAATGTTCTGTTATTTCGGCATGTTAGACAGTCAGTTAAGTACATCTGGAAGCTTTCGCCGGTTGTTTCATCATGTAGGACAGTCAGTTCTGTACATATTGAATCCCTCGCCGAAGCTATGTCGGAATAACTTCTACCATCATTTACTGGAGAAGTTATCGCTTAGAGTGTATAGTGGCAGGTAGATCTCACAAAACTAATTTCAATATGCAGTAATTTGAAGACAACTTCGGCCAGGGCATCCATATGTACAGAACTGACTCAGTCACATGCCGAAATAACATTCCATTACATAACTCCTTGGCCAAAGCAAGTTTTCTGCTTATGCTGAGATATTTCTGGCGAAGGCTTCCAGATGTACTGAACTGACTGTCTGACATGCCGAAATAACAGAACATTACATACAGTAAATTTCCGAACCAAGCTTATTGATTACTAGAGTGTTAGAAGGGAAATTTCAAAATAGTAAATCAGAATGTGCAGTTATGCGGAGATATTTTCGGCGAAAGCTTCCAGATGTACTTAACTGACTGTCTAACATGCCGAAATAACAGAACATTACATACTGTAATTTTCCGAACCAAGTTTGTTCCTTACTAGAGTGTTAGAAGGGAAATTTCAAAATAGTAAATCAGACTGTGCAGTGATGCAGAGATATTTTCGGTGAAGGCTTCCAGATGTACTGAACTGATCTGACATGCCGCAATAACAGAACATTACATACTGTAATTTTCCGAACCAAGGTTATTGATTACTAGACCTTTTTAGAAGGGAGATTTCAGAATAGCAAATCAGCATATACAGTTATGCTGAGATAGTACAATGTACAATTATGGCGAGATAGCTTCGGCAAGTGCTTCAGTATGTACTGTACTTCCTGTCTGACATGGCGAAAAAACATTACATTACATACAGACCTTTGCCAAAACACATTTATTGCTTAGAGTGTATAGTAGGAAGATTTCATAAAATAAAATTACAATGCAAAATGATGGCGAGATAGCTTCGGCAAGTTCTTCAGTGTGTACTGTACTGCCTGTTTAACATGGCGAAATCACATTACATTACATACAGACCTTTGCCGAAACTAATTTATTGCTTAGAGTGTATAGTAGGGAGATTTCATAAAATAAAATTACCATGTACAATTATGGCGAGATAGCTTCGGCAAGTGCTTCAGTGTGTACTGTACTGCCTGTTTGACATGGCGAAATCAC
>JBBPOJ010001166.1:0-15994 GCA_038091395.1 Leccinum rimulosum | reverse complement strand
CTGCCCCCCCCCCCCCCCGTGATACGGCAATGACGAAGGTAACTCTGGGCGCTCCTTCCGCCACGAAGCAAACGTCCCATACTGATCCTGATACCCCTCGCGCTCGTCGGGATAGTCTCGGAGTTCCTCTGGGTACGCACAGCCGTGCGGCGCGTACACCACGTACCCGTTCTGCGTCAAATGGTCACCTCGCCGGTTCCAAAAGCCTATGCGTATCTTCGTGCGGTAACGCGACGGCGAGGGCTCCTGAACCGGTGGACGCGAGGCATCTAAACTGGGGCGCTCGACGGGAGGTGCTGGGAGCGGATTAGGATTCGAATTCGGATTCGGATTGTCACGTCTGCTGCCTCCCGGCAGCTGTGTCTGTGCGCTGGCGCTCGCAGGCGGGGCGTATGGATCCCGCGCATGCGACGGCGACGCCAAGGGCGAGTGCGAATGCGAACGGGGCATATTGGCGTGAGAGTGAGGATAGGGATTTACATGCCGGTTCGCGTACGGTGATGGCCGGCGATCGCGGTATGTCGGGGACGGCTGCTGCGAATCGGGCGAACGCGAGCGGCTTGCCCCATACGGCGACGCCCGTCGGTCCCTCGGCGGATGTGGAGACGGTTCGGGCGACGAGTCTGTCGGGCTCGTGCTATTCGAGTCTCGCAGCGGTGCTAGATAGAGCTCGTCGCTCAACTGGGCAGACGAGGAGGACGACTCGGGTATCGTGGACAAGTTAGCGAGGACGGGTTCGGTGCGGCTGCGTGTAAGCGTGCCGGCGGCCGTGCCCGATGCTCGGGTCCGGGAGGAGCTGCTCGCATTCAGAGAGTTGGACAGGTCTTCCGTAAATGATGAGTACACATCTCGGGAGGACGAGGGTCCAATTGGTAAGGAGGAATGTCTTGTCAGAGGCTCGGGGACGGATTGTCCGCGAGAAGGCGTCGACGAGTGACCCGTGGAAGAAGGCGAGCGGGAGTGGTGATTAGATGGGAGCGAGTCGTCAGTGCTACGACGACCTGGTTGGTAATGTCCAGGTATGCGAATGATGTTGGGCGAAAACGTGGGCCGAAGCTGTCTCTCGGACGTGAATGATGCAGGTTCTTGGGTAAGTACTATAGGATGCTGCACTGAAGCAGGTCGGTTGTTGGGCATCGTCGGTGTAGGTGCTGGATATGGCGGTACCTCGTTCGCAGGAGGATGCGGACGGGACCGGCTAGGCCAAGTGTCAGAGTGACGTTGACTGGAGGTCGATGGGCCAGCGAAATTACTTGTACTTTGACTAGATCGGATGTCGGAAGGTTCAGAATTGTGTCTCACTGGCCCAGTGGGAGTGATAGGGTTATCTTGAGGGTTGTACATGTAGTTGGCCCGGAGAGATGATCTCTTTTCCGGCGTCTGATTGTGCGCTTGCACGCTCGAAACGTCTTGTGATGATCCTCTACTGCTCTGACCCTGATCCCGCGTGGGAGTGAATACGTTACTGTTATCCACCGAACCGGTCCTACGAGGATTAAAATCTCGCGTAGGAGTTGCACGATCTCCACTCTCGAGCAAGCTTGGCGGATTCCATATCCAGGGTGTATGCGGTTCATCTTCGTTGTACTCTGATGGGTCCTTCCTGCAGAAAAAGAAAAGTGAGATGGGGAACTCGTCAGAGTGCGATTTACTTTGTACGCCATATAAGCAGCACGGAAACTGCGAGCTTACCTCTTGACCATTCCTTCGAGACCCAATCCATTGTCGCTCAGCTTCGTATTCCAATAACTCGGCGAGGGTGGTTTCGGCACGCGCTTATAAGGGTTGAAGTTGACCGGAAACCATCCCGGGGCGGGTGCCCAAGGTTGTTGTTGGTTCTGCATACTCGCTTGTGGGTTGAATTGCCAGTAACCAGCGCTCCAACTTGATTGGGCTACAGTACCACCAGGGATCGGAGGTGGGCCCGGATAGCCTGGTGGAAAGGCGACATTACCGCCAGGAGGCCAGCTGCCCGTCCATCCTTGTGGTGGCGGGACTTGCTGAGGGGGCTGCATGAGCTGTGGGTTCGGGTGCCATCCCTGGATAGTCTGAGAGGACATTAACGAGAGGAAGTTGGGGTGTCGAAAAGAACACACTGTTCAGATGTCAACACCGATAATGATGGAACACACATGTAATAAGACTCACATAAAGTTCGAAGTAGGCGAGGCGGTGTGCCTAATGGCACGAGGATGCCTGGAGATCCTGTATTATCGCCTGGCAGCCACTGGCTGGCAGAGAAGACGGCTGGCAGAAGGACCCTGAGAGATAACTCGGCGAATTCAGCCGTTATTGTGGGTACCACAAAACTCGTTCGGATGTTGCTTGTCCTCGGGTGAATAAATACTTGTCTGTCCGTCCACTGACGATACCCGTCAAGCCGGTGTAATTTCTATTTCGAACGCTGGCGCAGTCCGTGCTGGCAGCGTCGTACCAGCACAGCCAAGCAAAAATGGCTGAGATGCAGACACGAGCCCCCGCACACCCCGGGACTCCTGCTTCTCGACACCCGGAACGTTCTAACCATCCTTGGCGTCATCCTTGTTCTCGAGAGACAACAAGTATGCCTCATCTATGCACCAATTAACGAATGTAAAAAAAAATAACTGCACTCTTGCCGCTGGCCCCAACATCCGTTTACTATCCGGGGTCCCACTCCAGAGCAATGCGTAGTTAAAATTGTCTTATCAAGCAAAACATCATAAATGACAAATGTCCGATTCGGAGAGTAATATAAAGAGTCCGTGTATGGCCTACCATGCGAGGCAAAGTCCAATCAAATCCAAAACCCTTCAAGCACACGCTCCCAGGTCCTTCCACGTGCCCGAGAGATCTCCAGGTGCGTTCGACTGCGTCCACTGCACCGCAGACCACAAGTGTCCATTGTAAGTGGCCTTGTTCCCGGATGTGTACGCAACAACACTCTGCCATGCACCGACTCCGTTGCAATTCGCCTGGTTGTTGATCGGCTGGGCACAATTGCCGCCCGCAGTCCATTGGTCGGCATGTGAAGGCGGCGCGTTATTGTAGGTCCATTGTTTAGCCGTGTACAATTGCCCTTGATAGATTACCTGGTCACCTGCAGTGTACTATGAAAAAAAAAATGAATGTCGATCCTGCTGATTGTGGAACGATGAACTCACCGCAAAGGCTGCTTGCCATTGCTGAATGCCGTTACAGTTGGCACCACCGCCGGAAGTGCCTGAAGGTGACGGCGATGTGCTCGTCTTCGTGATCGGCGGTGGAGGCACACTCGTCGCACTGTAAGACGCCGAAGAAGAGCTGCTGGTGGTCACAGGGTATGTGCTGCTAGTCGTTGCACTGTAAGACGCCGAAGAAGAGCTGGTGATGGTCACAGGGTATGTGCTGCTAGTCGTAGACAGTGGCGAGGAGGTGCCTGTACCGGTGGTGGTGTACGGGGTGCTTGACGTTGAGGGCGCCGACTGAGAGGGAGTCGTGGTAGGCTGGGGCGTCAAAAATGTCTACGAGCAGAGAAGTTAATCTCCTCGACATCAACGGCGACACAGCCGTCACTCACAAAGGTGGCTTGACGTTCAACAACGGCAGCACCATTAACGGCGAGGAGAGACGTCAAGACAGTCGCGATGGCGAGAATGGTAGAGGAAATCATTTTGAGCTGAGGTTTCTGTGGCTAGCGGTGTGGGGGAAAAGTTGGAGATGGGGAGTCCTAAGCCAGTCGATCCGCCCCTTCTTATGTTCATCGCGAATATATTGACGAGTTCGATCGTTGAAGCTCCTCTGACTACTAATCAACTTGCTGATTCAGGGTTCGAGAGACCAGCCCCTGTCTCGAAGTAAAGGGGACTCACCATTTCGTGGAATATGATCGATTGATCGTGGATTCACTCTTGGACCTCATCCGCAGCGGACCGCCCGCGGAAAAATACAGCGAAATGCTGCCACGGATACATAACAGTTAGTACAATGTAACATCGTACCGTTGACTCACGGTGGCCGGGGTGTTCCAAAGTCACACCCGACCTCGCCTTGAGCGTTCCAAAGCAAAAATAATCCCCCGTTTGACCTAGCCAGTGTCACGCCGTCTACATTTTCTGAATTTCTCGTGCTGAAAATGCGGTGGAGTAACTGGAGTTGATTCAGATTGGAGAGCGGAAGTTGCGGAACGGTGAACCAAAGTTACCAAACATTTTCCGCGCGGAAGCAGTCACGTGACATATAGCCCCTGTCCAAATGCTGCCCCTGTCCGGACTCATGAAATCGCAACCAGAGCGTGCGTATGTCCAACTCTTCCCCCCCGGAGAGTTTGACGTCCTTGGGATATCAACATCAACGGTATTACTCACTACACATGAACATACTACTACAGATTCTTTGTACACTACCAACGCTGTCTTTTGTGTGTGACTCTCATGGCAAGGAAGACTCCGGGTTGGCACGCGTCGACTGCTGGTGCGTCGACTGCCCGCGGAACTCGGGCTCGGAAAAGCCCTGCGTCTGGACACCGACGCGTGCCAGGCTCTCTCGTCGGTTCAATCTAGCAGCGATGTGCACATGAGTCAGTGTCTGGATGCCGCCACGGTGGTAGCTTACAGAGTCATGAACGTGAACGTATACACTGAAAAGGGGGAGTGAACGTGAGTCCGTCGATATTGCCAGCTTCAAGTTGTTAAGATGCGAACCTTTGCCAAGGCTGAATTGAAACAAGGTCCACTGCCACTCGGTCTGGATCCCAAACCACTTTCGATCTCGTCAATGAAAGACTTTCAAACCGTATACAACACGTACAAGCGCCAATACAAGCACATGGGAGATGCTTCAACGCACAGTACATCATTCTGACGTTGGCGCTTGGACCATGACGAAAACCACGTACGTCGTTAAGATACCGCGTTGGATACAGTACATTATCAGGTTATCCAAAAGATTCGATGTCCTGTTAATAGTTAATTATCGTAAAGACAAGACAGACGGCCTGACTTACGGCCTGACAGAGGACTTGCCACTAAAGAGATACCAAATAAGGGAAATGGTGATGACGACGTCTGTCAACGTCACCGACCCGAGTGTGAATGCGACTAAGACCTTGGTGTGCGTCACGTCATGAAACGCGAGCGGGGAGACCTTACACACACCTCGTTTACTAGAGGTAGCTCCTTTAAGTCACTCGCGAGGTACAAAGTCACGATGGACGCGCCAGTGAGGGCTGTCAGACGGAAACCAGTGAACAACCAGTCTTTAGGTGCACCGAAGAAGATAGCTACATATGTCGCCAGCTTAAACAAAATAAGTTATCACGGACTAACGATGCAAGACGATCAAGATACTCACCAAACGCAAGGGTAGATAGACAGATCTGAATTTTTTAAACAATGCGAGTTCAGAAAAAGCTCCAACACATACAACAAGTACCGCTATCCACTTGTTGTACCGCGAAACTAAGCGGGCTGGTGAGAATTGGTTCAGAATAACCAAATGTGACAAACCTTCAAGTCGGTATATGCTTTGAGCAAAGAAGCTGAACAGACATCAGGGTCACGATTGATTAATCAGGAGAAACTGTTCACAACTGTACAACGAGGATGCTGACGCTCTGTAAACTGTTCCAAAAAAATTCTAGGTTCAGACAAGAAACCACGTACCGATGCAGTGGACTCAAGCTTTAGGTGAATATAGGAGGAGAGCGTCGGCCTATAGTAATCAACCAAATAAAAGGATGGTACTTACCACGAGTGGACTGAAAGTGTAGTCAAAATCAGTTAAAAACGAACAGGCCGTCATCAAATGAACGTTGACTTGCACATTCCCTCCCAATGGCAAAAGTGGCTTCGGGACAAGTTCCATGTAAATTCC
This sequence comes from Leccinum rimulosum, assembly GCA_038091395.1. Taxonomy (NCBI): domain Eukaryota; kingdom Fungi; phylum Basidiomycota; class Agaricomycetes; order Boletales; family Boletaceae; genus Leccinum; species Leccinum rimulosum. The sequence continues at coordinate 10,162 of JBBPOJ010001166.1, read as the reverse complement.
CCAAGCCGTGAAAATCGTATTGAGCATGTCCGAGATACTAGGACGATTGAGCAAGCGTCGAAATGGCAATGAGCAACCGAAATTTACAAGACAACGGCTACCTAAAATCTTCAGAGAGCATACATTTCGTATGGGGACGGTGACTCACCACTAATTTGAGCCTTAACCCGTCATTATATGTTTGAAAATATGAATATACCTGCAGCGTCTGGAATAGGAGATGAGTTTTTGAATGAAGACAGAGTCATCTCACTCACGTTTGCACCAAACATCCTGTCGTGTAGCATCAGCGAAAACAATGACAGCCCGATCTGACCATATTGATACGAAGCAACACTTGACTTACCAGGTCGCTAGGGTGAACCCGATGAACAACATGCCCAATGAATCTGCTGCCAGGTTTTGTCCCATGATAGATTCCTGTTTGTGTCAACCAAAAGATCGAGGATAGTACTTGGTAAGGAACCAACCACAAATTCTCCCTCCTTAAGGGCAAAAACACCTCCATTGACCCTGAACGAATACCGTCAACCCGATCGCGTTGAACTCCCTCGCCTGTATGGATCATCGTCACCGGTCGATTGGCTCAGTTCATTTTTCGACGGCCCATCAAAGCACTTATTGAACCCCGAGCCTGGGAACCGTATCCGTTTAGATACCGGACCTGACAAGGTTCCGAGCCAACGTCATTGTGTTTCCTCATTCCCAGGCGACTTCGTCCCTCGAGTTCGAGAAGGGAATCTTCAATTGTGGGGAAACTGTTGGAAGAACAGGGAGCGAAAATGAGAATAAAATTATTCCTTCCGTTGGTCAGAATGTGAGTTGAGCTCTAAACAGTCGTCCACAATAGACCACGGCAGTGGATGAGCACACTAGCTCGTTTAGACGAATGTAGACCCGACTTGGAAAGGGACACATACAGGGCACTCGTACACGCCATCAGCCACAGCTGATTGATTCATCGAGTAGGATCCGGGAGTCCGTAATCGTTATAGTTGGCGTGTAGCAGGCCGGAGGTGAGGGGCACGGACTGCGAACATTCCGAGGACCGGACGCTCAGTCATGATCCTGTGCCAGGAGTTGCTAGTAAGTACCTGTGGCTCAGTACTATGAGACTGTATTTTTTACCATCAACGGATGAGCGCAACCAGCGGCTGGTTCAAGTCGTCAGAGTCATTGATAAGACCATAAGTAGGCAGCCATTTTTTTCAAGTTCAGATGTCCTGGACAATGCTCAGTAAATTGGCGTTGCGTGGGCATTGAATCCCAGGCTGAATGCCGTTCGTGACGACACTGACGAGATGTCTCACTCGTGATGGGAGAAGTTGGATGGAATAAATGAAATGAGATTCTCTGGCGCTGGTCAAAGAATTGAAGTGTGTACATACATCAAATTGTCGTAAAGGTTACTACATTTGGAGTCACGGCCGCCCAGGTGTGGCCGCTCGAACACTCAATTTTTAAAATCTTCGGTGCCTTTCCCTGGCGCCGCAATAACATTTCCCTGTTCACGTAGAGGTTTGCCAATACATACATTGAAAGACTCAGTCTCAAACTAATTGCGAAAAAAACTTTTCGAAGGACCCTTATTTGAGAGCTGCGACTTGAAGAAAAGCCACGGACAATTTGCTACGAAAGCATCATTAGGCAAAGTGGTTTGCTCTTGGAAACAACCCTGAGCAGGCACGAAAGTAGACCGTCGACGGTGCCTCGTCCGCTGGGGAGAAGCTAGCCGTAACCCCCGCAATTGTGGACATGGAGCTCGCTGCGTTTGCATGGACAGGAGTGTAAAGGGCCGAAGTTCGGAAACGTACAACTCCCAATACATACCTATCTAGTACCACGTGCGTCAAGCGAACCTAATCGTCATGGGGTAAGCTTGCGTCGAGTCCCGGGTGTGGGACGACAGTTGTCTTCTCTATTGTGTACCTGTACACGCTAGTTTACATGTCAGGTGTCATCGGCATCCGTGTCACATTACTTGCTAAGTCCTCAATGGTTCAAACTGTGCTTGGTTTTATAGTACGGACTATGTGTTCGAGTGCAGCCTTTCTTTTCCCGAACACCAACTCGCGAGCGAGTCCTATCGAGCCGAGTTAGTTTAGCCAATCAAACATTGACTCAAAGTAGATGGACCAACTCGAACGAAGCCACTTCCGCTTTGACCGAACCTCACATCAGGGAAGTCAGCGTGGCTGGATGAATTAGGGGATTCTTGTACACCAAACTCCTGTGACGGTCAAAATCTCGCCACAATTTACATTTGCGAGAACACCCGACGGACACTTGCTACTTATAACACGAATTGCACGACTATTGAATGTCGCCGTCTTGGTCTGGTATCTGTGCCACAAGTTCTGTAGTCATCTTATGAATTGCACGATGGTGCGGTGGGTATTTACATATTTGTTCAACTAGAGTTGCCCGTGGCATTGGATCACTGCGGGCCTCCGAATCCAAGTCATTACGCCGGTCATCCCTGCCTGTTATTCTTCCGGAATTGTTTCATGCTATACAGGACCATGGGGCCGGCTGCCGTTTCGAGTGCTGGCTTTGCTCCTGGATACGGAGCTTTAGCTTCAGTATACAATTCTCGGGAGCAGCGGAGAACTCGACGTCGATGTATAGTTCAAGGCGATGTTATGGCAGGAGCGAAGCTTAGTGGAAATTTGGATAGCGCTTGTTAGTGATGTCATTGGTGTAGTTCCCAGAAAGGTGTGGCTTCGGGGAACGTCATTTGTGACTAGAGCCCTGCACGTTCTATCGGTTCACCCTTACAAATGCCTTAGCAACTAGACGACCATGCTGCATGCCAACAAACTCACGTGTCGAGGGAAGCATCTGAAAAGGGGGCACGCAGCATGATTCCAGGGTGGTTCAGATTGTATCCAGGTCGGGAAGATCCGGTGTCCAGCTAGATAGTCTGCGGCCCTGCCACCAAAGGCCAGGCCTACCGGCTATAGACGGATCTGTTTCGGTTGGAGAGCCTAGGGAGGGATTCCGTTCCCAACGAAATGTCAACGGATGTACCAGGCGAGTGAGCGTTGGGTTGGGACAAATAGCGGCAATCTCTGTTGAACTCGCGGTCGCGGGAGTTGGACCGGATGTAGAAGAGGGGGGCAGATGGATAAGTAGAAAAGGGATTGTCGATCGGTACGCGTGCAGGAGAGTGGATTGAGAGAAGGTGCTCTCCGAGATGAGGAGTGCAACGGTGGGGTACACGGCTGTGTCTAGGGATTCGGAATGCATCGAGGACGGGAACTTGGAATGGTGATGCCACACGCCCTCCATCTCCCGGACATATTTTGGGGTGAATTTTTTCTTCTCTGCCTTGCATTGTGCGAGAACACGCAATCTCCTTCGCAACAGACCATCCGAGTCCGGCAATGCACCTGCCAGTGGGCGATGGTTGGGATTGGATTCAGCGTCGAAAGGGAGCCACCACCATCCTATGAGGTCGATGCCACCGTCAGACCTGCCCCCTACGCGTCGAAGGGCCGTTGAAAGGTGAGCTTGCAAGAGCTGGAGAGAGCGTTGTTCGAATGCTACTCCACGATGTACGGTGGAGAGCAACATGATGGGTCACATGTCACACGGGAGTTTCCGGCAAGGAATTGCTTGGTTGCAAGTTATTGAATTGTCCCGTTCATCCTCGCCATGTCATAGTGTGTCTTCCTCGTCGTGTCTCACGATGAGCACCGTTTTGCTGACTAGCCCGTGGACAGCGTCATCTTTGGCCGCACCATCAAAAACGAGTACCTCACGCTCGGTACCCTCGGCACCGTGGCTGCCACCGTGTTTGCTTTGAAGGGCGGAAAGAAGGACGCCGTTGCTGCCAGCAGGCCTTTAGCGGAGAGAGTCAATGATGCAGTACCTATAAAGGCGAATTCTAGGTATGTCGTGCTCGTCACTGGCCACGCTCACAAGGTTAACGGACATGCAGTGAGGAGGAAGACTTGTAAGTTTAGCTGTTTGCATTGCACGAATTGCTGTGTACGATGTCCTCTGACATGTAGGATGAACAGCATCAAGAACTTTATTGCAGAGGCGGAGAAAGAGAGCGGAGGGTCGTCACATCATTAGATACAACGAATTACTTTTTAGACACCAACGCCCGCAGTCTGTCATGAATTTGTTGTTGTAACGCGTGTCAATAACTTGTTCGCGACGACCGAGACGTTTCCATCCTTACCGGCACCTTTGGCATGACTCCCTCATTTTCCACACCAACGTCTCCCACCTCGCCCAGAACGACGACACGCATAAGAATCAAGAACCCAAGACAACCAGGTTCTATGAGCAAAATGCCGTCTCCAACGGAAGGGCATGCACAAAGAACGCGAACGCGCAGCATGTCCTTGTCTTCGTCCAGGATCGTGTCTGCTCACTCTGTCCCACCCGGTCCTGACAGAGTACGCCCCACACACGCCGCGAGCAAGAGCGTCGTGATTGCAAAGCGTCGACAGTCTTCCATCGCCTACTACACCCCTTCCTCACCCTCCCCGTGGAGTCATCGACCTCAATCGAGCAGGACCCTGTCGCCCGGTGTGGATGGTCCTCGCGACGCGGAACCTGTAGTGGCCAACGGAAAGGAAGGCTCGTCGCATAGATCCAGTTTCGCGTTGGATTCACGCTCGCCTTCAACTCGCGATAGCGTGAGTTCCCCGGATGGGGTGTCTCCGGGGGAGCGGACACCCTTGACGTTGGTCGAAAAGTGAGTGTGTTTTCAATGGTTCATGGGCAGGCACACGTGGCGCGCTCTCCCCGCAGTGAGAAGCATGCCACGCTCTCGCCCGTTCAGTAAATTAAATGTGTATTGATGCTAATACTTCCCCGTTCCTCTTCATCTTTTCCCGTCCCGGATTAGACACGCCGATCTTTTGCACTTCATTGCGCAGAAAGAGCGAAAATGTCTCGAGCTTCGCAGCCAGCTCGCAGCACACGAAACAGAGTTGGCAGACCGTCAGTCACTCTCTCCATGTTATTTCCCTCCTCGGTTGCGGGCTCATCTCACTGACGTAAGTTTTCTGTAGTTAAACGGAAATGGGAGCGTATCGTCAACCGTGGCTATGATCCCCTTCCGAACCTGCCTACTACGACTGGTATCGGTGGCGTCGCTCTCGATGGGCTGAAAGAAGGTGTCCGCATCATCGCTGCAGGCTTCAGCGACATCAGCGGGACCATTCACGAGCTGGAATCCAGCGATAAGGACGCTTCACCGAAACCCAAACCACCGGTCCATTCATCGCTCGAAAACCACAGTGCCCACACGAAGCGAACTGGGAGTGGACACCCTTCGATGAGCTCCATGTCCTCCATCCAGGAGAGCGTATCGTTGCACGACGTACTCGAACGTAGGGAGGGGGAGACAATTGCGACCGCCGCCTTTCTCTCCCGCGCTGGCAGTCTCGATTACCAAATGCACAAACGAATGTCGCGCCCCTTCCTCGCCAAGGAACCGCCCACGCTTACGAATACGTTCGTTCCATACCCTGACAGTCAGAGTCCTGAATCGACCAACTTGGACGTGGGCATGTCGCTCGTACTAGCTCCTAGTCCCACACTAGTCCCGACGTCCGCATCGACCAAACCGGCGCCAAGGTCACCCGTGCAGGGACCGGAGCAAGGTTCCCCATCCTCACCCGCGTCAGCGGGATCTATGTCGTCTTGGATGGACAGTATGAGCAAACGACTGAGTGGACTGCAAAATGGTTCAACGTACGTCTTACTGTCTCGGCTTTGCCTCCCGCTTATCCGCTTTTTCCGCATGCTTCCCTGCCTTTGAATAGGTTTTCGAAAAGCCAAAAACGCGCGTCGTCACTCCTGGCCGGCGTCTCGAATACGTTCGTCTCTGTCCTTACTCCTGGACCCACACCTACCACGCCCGCACCGCTTCCTATGTCGCCTCCGACGACGACGCCACGCTTGACAACCTTGAAACTACCGCCTTCGCCGTCTCGCATATCGCGCCAATCGTCTCAAACCCCACGATCGCCTCCGCCTATGGTTCCACAATCACTTCACTCTGAAAGTCACGTGGTCACCACCGCGACTGCGAACTGGAACTGGTTGGATGACGAGGAAGAGCACACGTCCCGTGCAGGTGCGGACGGTATCTGCGTGATGATGAATGATACAAAGCCACCGCCAATACCCGTGGCGCCCGCCGTGTCCTCGTTTGATGACGATGACTGGAATTGGTGAGCTATTGGCGAGAAGCGGCTATGCAACGGAAGATGGGGCTACACGGCCTTGTTTATATGTTGTTAATGGTGATGGACACGATGGTGACGATAATGAGGGATACCTACTGCGTCAGGCTTATGGTATACCAGATATACGATCACGGATCGTATCCATGTGTGTTTATTGGGCAAGTGTATTTTTAATGCTCTACTATTTTTGTCTTGTCTTGATACACAGCCCTACCGGCAATCCTGGACCCCGGGAAAAAAATCTCGTAAACCGCATACTAATGAGAGAATTCGTGACTTTCGACTTTCGGAATGACCGGAAGGATGGGAACAGTTCAATTCGAAGATTACTTTGTGGAAAGGAACATTAACTAGCATGCGCACTCATCCACTGGCAGGAAGTTATGCGAATTTTACTCGCTGCACTCAGTATAATACTTTCGGATTTCGGATTTTCCGGAAGGACGGAAACGCTTTGCAGTACCGGTCAGCATTTGCCGACCCGTGGCCACAGGTACTGCACGCACACCGAGTTGGCGTTGCATCCGAGTCGCGTCGTGGCATGCCATCGTGTCAGTCGACACGTTGTGTCGTTCGTCGGGCATTGTCGACGTGTTCGTTGACATCAATGTCACGTCGGCGTATCGTGGTGGTGCCTTCGTTGCCACATTGTTGTCGTTGTCCGAGTCGTCGTCGTCGTGTCGTTGCGTTGCTGTTATTGTTGTGTTTGTTGACGTCGTACGTCCGTCCGTCCTCACCCTCATCGCGTCGTCGTGTCATTGTCTCACCGTCAGTAGGCGTTGCGTCCTTGTCACGTCGTCATCGCGTGTCTTCGACGCACTCCGCTGACGGTGTGGACGATGTCTGGCGGAGGGTGAGGGAGGGCCAGGGAAAGGGAGCGTGCGCACGCCACTATGTGTCGTCGTCGTCGTTACGTTCGTCGCCGTCGCATCACGTTGAAGGGCATGCGCTGGTGGCGTGGACGAGGTCTGGCGGGGTGAGGGTGAGAAAGAGGGTGAGGGAGAGAAGCAGGTATCGTGCCACTTCGTCACGTTCGACGTTCTCGCCGTGTCGTTTCGATGTCGCGTTGTCGGTGCGTAAGGTGCGTGCTGTCGTCGTTGTCATCGTTGTCGTCGTTGTCTCAACATTGCGTGTCGTCGCGTCACGCATGACCCGCGGGTATACCCGTGCTCTCCCTCGGCGAGTCGGGTGGGTGCAGGGTGGGCAGTCAGTGTGCACGTCGGGAGGGCGATGACGGGGACGAGGGCGCACGAGTGCATCCTGCACTATCGGGAAATGCACGTCTGGAAGGTGAGGGCGGCATGCCGCATGATGAACCGGTTGAAACACCATCGAAGCGCAGACGAGATTCAGGAAGTCAGAGGATGGTGCACTCCCCGTCTCTACAGAATAAACGCGCGGGTTCACCTATTAATGCGGTCTTGTTATTGTCTCTTCGCCCTCCTCGTTTGTCTGCTTGCTTTAGTTCGGCGGCGATACACGCTGTGTTTATGATCGCGGTGACGGCGTTGTACGTGGCGTACATTGTTCCAATAGTACCGAGGTTCGTGTGAGAGAACGATTTCAAGTCAGGTCAGTTCTCAGTGGGAGCGTTGGAGAGTTGTGTTTCATGGCTGTGTCCGGGACGGAGACGCTGATCAGTGCATTACTCGTAGTAGCCCGGTTTCGGTCATGATGGTCCTTTATTTCCTGGCCCAGTCAGTCCTTCTTTTAGGAGATCTCTTTGAGAGTTTGCCTTCTTAACGGAAACCGAAGGGTATTGGTAAGGATAGGGGATACCGTGACTAGTAGATTGATCAGTGGATTCCACAACCCCAGTCAGCGAGCAAATTTGAGACCGTGTAAGACTTCCCGTTACTTGGACTCATCTCGACAGCCATTTGCTTGACCATCGGGCGACGGCGATTGCAGTCACTGTGCATGGGTGTACATACTTAGGCTTGAGATGGCGACTGGTGCGACGAACTGCATGCCGAGATTGTGCCGAGAGCTTCCCAGAATCAAAGTTTCCAAACTCCGAACGTCTCTAAATTTTGGAGGCGCTCCATCGTTCTGCAACGGGCTGTAATGCTACGCTGTCCAGTAGTACCACACCGTCAGCAAGATCTCGACTGCGACGCGATCGCATTGGTGCCGATATGCAGAAGGGAAAGCCGAGAGGCCGACGACGCAAGAGATGTCACGGGATAACGCTGAATACCTCCAAAAGCTTGCCAATGAAAGCAGATCTAGACAGACACCGTGACAAGAAAGGTATTTGCATTAATGTTGTTCGATTTTGTCTGCTACATTCTGGCGGGTCACAGGCGTCGAATCGAGTTTGACGTTCCAGTTCCAATTGCCTTGGAAGGAGAGCCTTTATTTCACTTTCCACCAACCGCACCGCAAAAGAACAGTATCTAGGAGACTTTTGATTACATGCCAGTGCAGCATGGTCACAGCTACTAAGCTTTTCAAATTCCGGAATTTTTCACTGAAGCAAACAGTGATGTGTGGCCGCATATCAACGAGGGTTCTAGAGAGAAGGATATAATAGCTTCCGGTGAATTTCAACGTTTCAACATGCACAGCAGCACATGTATACCACAGCGTTCAAACTGGTACATGGTTTTCCGCACTACATACATACGGAGTCTGCGCGGCAGTGCACATGATCCATATCATTTTGTTGGCAGCCCATTTTGATTTGGCTCTCATCTTCTTGATCCGAGTCCTTAAATAAGTAAAGTCTTCATTAGGCAGGGAGCCGCTCGCTCGCTCACAGCCAGTGCGGCCTTTGGAAGGCCACTTTCGTTTTTTGCTCCCGCAGTGGCCCGGTGACCTCCAAGTTGCGGCCTTTTCTCACTGGCATCGTCCGTTGTACTTGCTTGGCCCTCTCGCTCGCTGACCTGCTCGGTACCCACCCAGCCCTCGCAGCTCGCTCGACGGACCCAGAACCACAGTGGACCGCAAAGCCTCGAACTCTAAGCTCTTGCATCCACTTACATAACGTTCCCCGCAGCGATCGAAATTCACGGAGTATTACTCATGCGTTGCAACAAAGCGCTTTCTTTATGTGTCAAAGTCACCCTCGTAATTCGTGAACTTGAACTATCGGTGTCCAGTTCTGTTCCGCCTAATATTCGATCAAGGATCAAATTTTTTGGTTTGGTTTCGGACAACGCACAGGATCGACCCTTGATTTTCCTTTTTTGCTGTCCATCCAATCGCAGTTCTTGCATGGCTTCGGGAACTTAGTTGTCAGGTGATAACTGCAATCTCCTTCGGAAATGGAGAAAGGCCCAACTCGATGCAACGTGCCACGGCCAGTGTCATGGCGGAGATCGTTGTCTACAAAATTCACCGTCTACGCCGTTGCGAGGTCTGTTCAAGTTCGAAATGCAGTCCGCTATTGTAAGCTGCGACGTATTAACCCCATACCACATGTGAGTCGGACGAGTCAATCTCCGGCCTGCGATATAAAAGTGCGCGTTGTAGAGTGCAATTTTTCGTCACCTCCAGAGTCTTCTACTTTCGATCAGGTTAGCATCCGGGCCTTTCTCTCCAAGCGCCCTCTATATCCTCCTCTCGTATAAGCTTCAACTCATACCACTTTCTTTTGCTCATTTAGAAGCTACAAGATCCCAACACCCCGCCAATCATAATGCTCAACTTCGCCTTCATCGTCACCGCTCTCCTTGTTTCCGCCGCTCCGGCGATGGCGGGAGTCACACTCACCTTCTTCACCGGTGCGAGCTGCACTGGCTCGGTCATCGGCACCAGCACAGGATCCTCGGCTGGAGAATGTATCTACCTCTCAAACGGTGGTTCGGGGAAGTCGATCAGTTATTCTGGTGTCCCCGATTCCATCAGTTTCTACGAGTCTGGCGGTGCCCACGATATTTGTACCAATGGTGCGACCTCGGTGCTTGGTGGTGGTTCTGGATGCGGAACTGCGCCTGACGGGT
>JBBPOJ010001165.1:0-16013 GCA_038091395.1 Leccinum rimulosum | reverse complement strand
AGGGGAGCTGGGGGAGCTAGAAGTCTGTCCCAACCTGTCCCAGACTGGTCAGTTCTGTCCAGAGGGGGGTTAGTTTGCTGATGTTCCGGTGAATACCGTTCGACAAACTTGACGCATATGCGCCGGCGGGGGCCGTTCGGGGAATGATCATGGCCAAAGAACATGAGTCGGTTTTCGTCGGGCTGTGTCTGATATATAATGTCGTACTTGATGCCTTTGTCGATCCGAGATGTGTACTGGTTGGGGTATGGGAAAAGCTGGGAAGGAGGGCTGGTAAATGAGGGCACCGGCCCGGGCGGTTTCAACTCTGCGTAATATGCGCGCAGTCCTCGAATGCCATTACGAAGTGCGACCATGTGTCGTGCCACAACAGCGAGATTGGCAGTATCCTTGCTGTGGAATTGGAATGCGATCAAAGATAGTAACTGTACCATCGGTCGCTTATTCCAAGTACCAGCTGCAAAGGCAATATGAGGCCCTACATGATAGATGATCAACAACCCGAATTGATCCGCACTCAAGAACGAACCAAAGATCGACAACAAGAAGCAGGGCAAAGGCGATTGTGACATCACATCTGCTGTCTCTCTCGTCGCCTCCAGGTAGTTTAGGACATTTTGAAGATAGGGATCTCCTGCCAGTGAGGTAGATCCCACTTCATTTTTGACTTGGACCACAACGAGATGGTAATCATCAACGCATAGAATACCATCAGTTTCATACTGCTTGTTGACTCCAACACGAGTGCCTCGGAAATAGGCAATGTCTTCTTCTTGTATGGCTTGAAAAATTGCGTCAGTAAACAAGGTCTCGCTCTCATCAACGCATGTCATGAGATTCCAAGCAAATTCGTAGTCTCCTGCAGTCAATTCCGCATTTTGGGTATCGCGGACAAACTCTCCGAAGACGGGGTGTAGCAATGTGCATGGGATGGAATCCTCTATCGAGCGGGGGCGTCCACACGGAATAGCATGTTCAGGGTCATCCTGCCACGTGATGAATTGACTTGGTGATGCGAGTGAAGAAGGAGCCTCCTCCTTTCTACCCCTGAGCCACTTTCGACGAGCACTTGCGACTGTTGGAGGAACATGTGATACGCCTGCTGCAAAGCCACAATCAGCACGATGCGACAAACCACATCATGATTGTACTCATCAGGCACTTTCTCTACGACCAGCTCTATCCGACCCTCAGAAAACGGAATGACGTCACTGACACGGTTCACTTCATAGTCTACAGGGATATCATCGCCTTCTCCATCTGTCCTGAGGATTTCCTCAATCTCTGACTCCACTTGACTCGACATCTTGTAGAGGTTCAAGTCGAATTCATCGTTCCCAAGATACTCAGCCCAGCGAGATCGAGCTTCGGTCCTCACATCACGGAAGGAAGCATCTCTTCGTAGGTGCATAGTGAAGCTTTCTTTGATACTACCACCTCGACGGTAGCAGGTGACAGGTGTCATAGGATCTGCCCAAAGTCAGGGATAATCCCCACAATATCGTAAACAAACGCACCGAGATGATGTGTAGGTTATGTTTACCGAGTGCGACGATCTCCCCTACTGTTTGGGAAACGAGCGAATGACGAAGTTTGGATGCAGACAGTTTTCCGAGAATCTCAGTATATCTATAATCAGAGAGATCCACGGGATTTGCCTCTGAGACTGTGTACAGCTGCACTGAGCGTGGGGGGAAAGGTGTTTCGGTTTCGATCTGACTCTGCAGATCTGAGATGGTGGTATCTCCCGGCACCTTGATGGTATTGATGTCCGAGCACCGTGAACCGCGAATCCAAAAGTACAAAGTTACGTTTGGTGTCATGTTGATGTTCTTTCAACTTAGGGGTCAAAGGCAAAGAAAGTTTCGGTCACATCCGAGACGTGGACAAGTTGGTCATCTCATTCCCACGCACTTATTGTCTCTGCCTTTCAAGCTGCCTTTCGGCCGTACCGCGATTAGAGGAGTACTGCAGCACTCAAGCAGCACTACTACTAGTACTAGGAACTTGGAGCCTCTAACGTTGAACTTGAGAATCCCCGCTTCGACTCGGAATCAGCGCCTAGTCGACGCGGGATTCTCGAGTTGAACGTACCTACCAGGTACTAACCGCAGTAGTAATACATATGCATGTGCCACAGCGTGTCTAATGTACACAACGGCCGTCCGAGCCTCGTACTACTTTCTCGCATGATGCTGGCACGAATACTTGACGAAACCGGGCGAGCTGCCGTGACGACCCGGCCCCTCTTTGAGACGCGGAGATGATGATCTACTCATCGTCGTCACCGAGATCGTTTAAATTGATGCGGCGGCCCTTCGGGGGCGAGACCCAGTTCTGAATGATCTGACGAGCAGTCTAGGAAATTAGGAAACCACGGCCGAGTGACCGAGTTGACTTCAAGCCCCCGCCCCGGCCCCCTACCAAGGCGTACCGCCCATCTCGGGATTCCAATGGCGCCACCAAGGCGCTACATTGGGCGCGAGGGACGAACTTAACTCTACACCATGTATTTTTAGTAGTATGAAATCATGTGCCGCATCATCATGGTGCATGCAGTGCATTTGCAAAAGGTATTGGTAGTAGAATTAGGTATTTGGAAGTAGCATTTGCAAAGATGCCCCAATATTCGGGGTTTTGGTAGTAGAATCACTGTCCGCTGTACCAAGGCACGAAAGTAGCTGCAATGTGGGAAACCAAACAAAATTTCGCCCGGGCCATCTTCATTTCACGCCACCGCCCTCGGCGCCCGCCACGCGTCGTGATCCGGGTATGCATTGCTTTCGGTCTCGGTCTTCACCGCCTCCATCGTTCCTAGTAGTCATCGCGTGCCAAGAACATGTGCCATGTGTTGGTTTGACGGAACCGTCAGCAAAAGATAGCATATACATATAGGCAGCGGTGGAGAACCAACTTGCCAAGGAGAGGAACGGAATCGAGATACTTAAGTAGGTCTTGTGACAGACTCGGATACGTATATACTGGTACTTGAAACGGAAACAAAACGACTTGCGAACCCCTCGCTGCCAGTGAGCAGCTGAGATGCTTGCATGTCTCGAAAGGCTTGGCAGACTCGGAAGGAACGGAAACTTGACGAAACGCATCGAAACGCATGTATGATCGACGGATTGGTAGTACATACCTCGCTTGAGTCCCCGCACAAAGGCTCATCCAAGCTCGCGTGACAATCTGGCCTGTGCGCGGCCAGCGAGATACGCTGAAACGTTCATGGTGGGACGAACCGCGGAACCGGAGGACACAATACTATGTTGTCCGCTCAAAATACGAGGCAAGAGGAAAACGCGTTGGATTGCAAGATACGCTCGAAAAACGTAAACATCATTACGCCGTCATCATCGCCATTAAAATATAGCCAAACTACCACCGCCCCAAAGTATACACCCAGTCGCCAAAATGTGCACGGGAGAAGACTGGGGAGAATAGACGGAGCACGAAGTCCGACCCTGTCGTCAACCAGTAACGAGGATAAGCGCTGCACGACCTTGAATGAACGATCCGTTGCAAGACCGTAGATCATATTGATGGATGCAGCAACGGGACCGTCGTTTCTTCATTCACCAACGACCGCTTCTCCTTCCCCATCCTCCCTTGTCTCCACTTCATTCCCGGAAAGCCCGTCAGCAACCTCGTCGGTGATATCGCTCTCACTCTCCGGTGCGACTGGTTCTGATGGCGGTGGTTCATTTAATTCGAGCGTGGGCTCAGGCGGGGGTGGGGATGGGGGTAACTCAGATGCTGCTTGTGGTTCCTCCGTGCTCTCCGGCTCCTGGCTGCTGTGCGACGGGACGTGCTCATCGTCCTCGTGGTTGGATACCTCGACGCTATTTTCCTCAGCGGGCAGGATTTCTGTCGATTCTGTCGATGGCTCCAACGGAGCAGAGGGTGCCTCTTCCGATGGTAATTCTGCCACTTCAGATGTCGGGGGTTCATCGACGAGGGCAGGTTCCTCGGGAGGGATCTCGATTTGACCGGGTGGCTCAGGACCTGATTCGAACGCTGGAACATCGTCTTGTGGCAGCGAGTAGGGTTCTTCGTCAGCACCGGTATCGAGTGATGTAATTACACCCGAATTGTCCTCGAGGGAGATGAGGGAGAGTGCTTCCACCGGCGGGGATAGAGGAGCAGCGATAGTCAACTCGGAGCGAACATCTGTGAGGTCCTCGTCTTCTAAATCCTCGACAGGCGGAGAGAGATCCGGTTCTGTTGGTGAGATGGCAAGCAAGGATGAATCAGAGTGCTGAGTGGCCTCATCGGACCTAGAGAGATCTTCCGCGATACAATATCCGTCGCTAAACACCATAGTGTCAGTCCGATTGCGGCCTAGTCTGCGAGGACTATCTGTGCCGATATGATTGACGGCATCGAGAGTCCTCGGACGAGAGTCAAAGTCGCCAAGGGAATCTGCCATAATGGATTCATCTTGGAGAATAGGGACCGGGTGGGCTGCAGCGGAGAACAAACGAGGGGGTTCCACATGGTCTGTGAGAGATTTTTCGTCGTGATGAATGGCACTTTCAGGGATGACGAGGAATTCTGCGGGGACTAGATCGAATTGGTTAGTGAGTTTGAGGAAGCGGGCGTAGAGCGATGATTCGGCTTCGGCTTGTTCGAAAGCTTCGCGATGGTGAAAATAAGCATGCGCGAAAATTCTGCCGAGACGACGGGCAAGCGAAGAGAAGTGTCTGTGTGATGTCTGAGGAATGGATAACCTGATCGAGATTGATGAGTACGCGGTAACAAGGTGGGGAAGAAGCGCGGCCAAAATACCTCGAGGGGAAAGCTCGCGGAGAGTTGAGAAGAGCAGTTGCACTGTCTACGGTATGTAGGATGTAATCGATGGCACAGCATTGCTTTTATCAGGAGAATCAGTATGCAATGGGAATGGAGAATAAAAAGGGAGCGGACCTCCATGGCACCGTCATTACCGTGCGCCACGCAGAGATATAACCACTCTCCCGCTTTCATTTGAGGGCAGGAGCTCCTTGTGCATTCCTGCTGGAGCATGGTTATCAGAGGGTGGGAGAGGTCCTGGGCGAGACGGCTGAGAGGAAAGGGTCAATATAGGGAAGGCCCACGGGCAGAGAGGACGGACCGGAGCTGTTCGAAAATCCAGCATGCGCGGTCTACGGAGAGGTCAGACTTGCGGTCTGTGTCGTCTGATTTTTTTTGGTCGACGTCGTGGACATCTTGTGCTTTTTCTGGGACTGAGACGATGGCGTCGACGTCGTGTACGTCGAGACGGATGAGGAGAGAGATGTACTCTTGTAACTGGAACGCGCTGTCTAGTGCTGAGAGGGGAGGGAGAGATTTTACGGGGTAGAATGAGGAGACACGCGAGCCGCGGTAAGGGCGTTGTAACATGATCAAGTGCAAGTTCGAGAATTCCAAAAATGGACGTTCAGTTTGGTCCCTGAATATGTCGCCGATTTGAGATTGGCACATTCCTCGTCTTTACTTATCGTCATGATATTGATATATATATTACTTTATTATTCCCCCTTCCATTCCCTCCCCGTCACTCCCTCTCTGCCATCATGTCAGACCACGCCTACTCTGACGTCGAAAAGGACCCTTCCCGCCGCTCAGAATCCCCTGCAAGCGCAACCGCGTTCGCAAGGGGTTTTCGCTGGGGCATCGAGGCTCGCGGTTCGTCGTGTCGCACTCCCCCGTCCGCCCCTCTCACTCCCATTTCCAGGAACCGTTCCCGTCCCCTACGAGGACCGCAATGACACCCAGTTTTACAAAGTCTTCTTTGTCTGGTTCTCCATGAACTTTAACATCCTCTCGTGCGCGCCCACTTCCGCCCTTGCCCGCACACTCCTTATCTCGTCCCAGCTTTTCAACAGGGACCCTTGGTCCAATCGTCTTCGGCCTCGGCCTTCGCGATTCCTGTCTGGTAATCTTATTCTTTAATCTCCTCGCAAACCTCCTTCCTGCATACCTGTGAGCCCTGTTTCGCTCCCCTCGTCGCCATGATCCTCATCCTCGCAGAAACACCTGGGGTCCGAAAACAGGCATGAGGCAGATGATTATATCTCGCTACAGTTTCGGGTGTGTTGTCTCCGGTTCATCGCACCCCACCACTCACAATCCACAGATATTACGGTGTCATTATTATCACCATTCTCAATCTCATCGGTCTCTGCGGTTTTAACATCCTCAACTGCATCCTCGGCGGACAAGCCCTCGCCAGTGTTTCCAATAACAACTTATCATGGACGTAAGTCGCCCATATCTTCCTCGCCTCCGTTCAACTCACTCTCCCGTTCCTGTTCTCAGGGTTGGAATTGTCATCATTGCGATCCTGTCCATGATCGTATGTGTTCCATTTGGTTCCTTCGCTGATCGTGCCTCACACATTACAGATTTCCTTCATGGGATACAAGGTTCTCAACTGGTACGAACGCCTCTCATGGCCACCAGTTCTCCTCGCTTTTCTCGTCGCCCTCGGCGTCGGAGGAAAGAACCTCTACAACGTTCAGCCAGCCGAACCAGCCACGGTTGTCGGGATCCTTTCCTTTGCAGCCACAATCGCAGGCTTCGTTATCACTTACTCAGCAATGGCATCCGATTTCACAATGTATTATGAGCCAACCGTTTCGGGGTACGTCCCTCTTGCCACACTTTTCCCCCACGCCCTGAATCAGCCTATCCTAGTCGCCGCATCTTCTTGTATTCTTATCTGGGGTACACGGTGCCTATCGTATGTCTTCCGCCACTCCATTGCTAACCGTGCCTAATTCACAAACCTTGTCAGATTCTCGTAGAGTGCCTGGGCGCAGCTGCCGTTTTAGCTGCACCCAGCGTCCCAAGTTGGAACACCGGATACGGTGTAGACGGCAACGTCGGGGGCCTGCTAGAGGCTATGCTCAGTCCCGTCGGAAACTTTGGCAAATTCCTTACCGTGATGCTAAGTCTGAGCGTGACAGCTAACATCGCCTGCACCCTCTATTCCATGTGCTTCAACTTCCAGGTCATGGTACCTGCCCTGGCCCGCGTTCCCAGATACGTGTTCTCGGTTGTAAGCACGGCAATGTATGTTTCCCAATCGTTCTCCCAGGGGCTTTCCCGCTAATATTTCCCACCTTAGCGGACTTCCGCTGGCCATCGTGGGTGCCCACAAGTTCTATGCGGCACTCACAAACTTTCTCAGTCTCATCGGCTACTGGGCAAGCGCGTATGGTGGCATCCTTCTCGTCGAACACTTCTATTTCCGCAAGAGTAACTTTGCTTCCTACAATCAGGCCGATTGGAATGTTCCCAGCCGTTTGCCATGGGGGGCTGCTGCCGTGGCTGCGGGTGTCCTTGCATTCGCCCTCATCATTCCCTGCATGAACCAAGCCTGGTTCGTAGGTCCGATTGGCATGCAATCGGGCGATATCGGATTCGAAGTCGCCTTCCCCCTTGCCGCACTGCTTTATGTCCCTCTTCGCACATTGGAGCTCCGTTATCAGAAAATCAACTAGGCCCCCATGCCTAATGGGGAGACCCATTTGGACATTCTATGTAGCAAAAACGCCTTGATTAATTTCTTTTCCCTTGCTTTCGCTTTCGCCGCATCAAGTTCCCTAACCTTGGAAACCGAGCTTTTTCCAAGAGGCCGCCACCTTTTAAGCGTGTTTTGATGGTTTCCAGGAACGAACAGACCATCTTGAGGAAGCGAGTGCAACCTTACCGATTTGCAGGTTTATACGTCGGCTTCTCTAATCACGTGGATTCGATCCAAGCACACGATCCAATCTCTGTCATTTTTTTACTTTCCTTATTCAAGTTTCTGGTGTTTATTTTACTGTTTACATTTCCTTTCGCCTCTATGTTGACCTACCTACTAGATTACGCCCTCATGCCTAACGATAGTCCGACGATACTTAGTACGTTAGTAGTAGCCCTGGAAAGCAATACCCTAGGACCTGATGTGAAACCCGGCCCGGCCTCCACACACGCGTAATCAATCTCGCAAAAACACTATGTGACCACGAACTTGGACATGTGCACACGTTGGCCCTCGTTTACGACCCCGCGTACCGCGTGCTGCAACTACTCTATCGGCGATCATATTCCCCACATGCATGCGTGTGTTCCAGCTTGCCATATGGCACGCTCGAATTCAAGATTCAAGCAAAAAAAACCGAGCGATCTCAGGGTATGTGAGGTGCCAGGTACTCCACGGGCACCACGGCTATGCATGTATATGACGCATTGGTGTTGGTTGCGTATGTGACTTTTTTTTAAAACTGTGAGATGAGTCGCTCCACTTGTTCCTTGAGAGTCCCACCGGCAGCAGTGAGAAAAAGTTGACGAGAAGGTGAAAGTTACCTAATATACAAACTTAGGTTCGAGTAATTAAAGGCTTCCGTCAGCACAGTGAGTAAGGTCTCTAGACTTGGTAAGTTCAAGGTTCCATCACGAATGCTGAACGATTAAATCATGAGTTGAGCGTTGGACGCTGGGCAAGGTCGGGCCTGAGTCACACGATCGAGCAAGATGAAGACACGTGTGGGATGAAGCGGCATATGATAGATAGTAGATGCAGGCCATTCGATCGTTTGGTTCCGGGGTTCCAGTGCGGCGCTCGGATCCCCGTCGAGCGGAGATGTGCTTTGAAATATACAGCATTTCATCAAATATTCGATGTGTGTACCAAGTCTGTACTATCGTGATTTGAACATGATGCCCAGGCCCGCAGTGCTCAGCGCATCCGGAACGCCTTTCGCCAGCGGCCCGCCTTCCGGTTTATAACACGTGTTGTACATATTATATGTACATACAGAGATACATATCGATCCCGTCGTCATGTCGACTAACTTGAACTCGAGAACATCATGGCTTAGCGGGAACCGGCCGACGGGCGTGGCATCGTGTCGTTCATATCCGGTATTCAATGCATCCGTTAAGAAGTTCTGCATAATTCATATTACAGTACGCTCCGATGTGATGGACGGCCCGGGTGGTGGTCACGTTTTGTCGCAAAGCCTCCCTCGCCAAGCCCATTGAGTGATTATCTGATAGCGCCGTCCTTGTGTCAATAATGTCAGTTACGGTGGATAGCCTTGTGGCGTACACAGTGCTGACAGGTCATTGTGTTTCCACGAATTCCCGCGATCCTCTAGAACTTGGCAGTAACCATCCGCCACTAGCACTTGATTCTTCTAGCCCGGGTGGTGGCAGGCGAATATGAACTGTTCAATATTATGCCCATGTGGCACGCGTCGGAATCGGGCATCTCGGGCGCACCAAGTCCATTCGGGGCGGAAACCAATCATCATTTCAAGTTGGCTGGTTGGATTCAGTTGCCACCATCAGGACCGGGTCATTGATCAGGGATACCCGCCGTTGCATGAACCCTGACGGACGATTTGTGCTGGTTACGCTGCGTTACTACCATACAACGTGTCAATGGTCAACCGACTCGGATCACCTACCGAACGGCGTTAACGCTTTTTCGTTGCTAACCCAAGTTGGCGAGATTTGAGCATTTGAGGAGTCGAGACAACGTACAAAAGGTACGTACTGTATGTGTAAATAAGGCTGGCAACTCGGGAGAGGGGAAGAGAACAAAAAGAAGAACAAAACAACGACATACCGAAATACAAGGTCCGACAGTCGTCATCATTGGCACTATCCGTTATCGTTACTTACCGTGTCCTGTGACTTGACTTCTACGTAGACGATGACGACAAAGGGCGGCCTCGACTCGGGGGCTTTTCCCCTTGCGCATATCTGTATGTACATATGAGACGTTTAAACGCCCAGCTGCTCGGACGCGGTACTGACCTGCCTGAAGGGTGTCACGCATGTTGCCGCACGAGTCGCCGATCAGTCCATCACGCTACCAATAGTCACTACTGTTGTCGCTTTGCATCTCAGTCGGAGGGAAAGCGCGACGGAGTCTTGAGATGGGCTACGGCGGAGGACCGACGGAAAGCCTGCGTGTCCACCGTCACCGTTATCGATTCATGTAAAAAGACAAGACAAGGCCCAGCCTCGGCAAGCATTTCACATCGCTGCATGCATGATCATACTATCAATTGATATTCTGTGTTTGTCGATTATTGATAGGCACCTCAAGTTATCGATATCATAAAAAATAACATATCAGGCCGCTGCAAACCACTCACTTGTGTATACTACCGCATCTAGATGACGGATCCGGAACAAACCCGCGATCGTGACGCTGCCAAGCCCCAAGCGCCCAGGCCTATAGGCCCATCAGAAATCAAAAGAACCATCGAAACGTCGAGAACCGTATTCCTAAATGTTTGAGCCCCAAACCCACGTCCGGCAAGGTCGCAGTGATGGCACGACGCCCTCTATGTGAAATCCGGAGTTGAAGAAGAAATTGAAGAAGTGAAAGACTGTCCGATTCCTGTGGCCCGGGATCTGCGGCGCCAATAGTAGAAGTTGTGATGTATGCAGTTCTCCTGTTTGTTTCAAAAACACACAATGATTACACGCGTCGCGTGCACACACAAGGGTTCATGATACTTGTGCTTCGACGTACGAACGTGTGCATCGGTTGGTCCCAGTTGCTTCCGCGGATAATCGATAAACGCTTGATGGCGTCTCTCTCCTCTCCTCAGATCAGTCACATCATCTAAGCGCAAAGTCCCGACTCATACCATTGACATCCTGTACACGAGCTTCGAGATAAGAAACATCGCGCCCACGTCAACGGGCTCCACTTCTGCACCGTGATTGGCACCCACAATGATCATCTGCTCGTCATTGAAAATTCGAAAGTCATCGGATCGTCACGAGGCATCGCCGCCGACGGGCAACTCACCAAATACCCTATCTCCTACAAAGGCTTAAAATGATCTTCAAAAGCGTCCGTCGAAGTTGCCGTCGGCGTTCCCGGCGGGCCGAAGGCGAAAACGAAACGATGAAAAAGGGAACAAAAAAGAGAAAAAAAAAACGCGACTTTCATTTCATAGGCTCATAATACCAAGTGTTATTGTGTCGGTGATACAGCGCCCAGGCGTTACACAACTTCTTTCTCCATATCGAGCGATCGCAATGCGGCATCTATGCGGTCGATGCCAACTTGCAATGACAACATCGCCATCAAAGGTTGTTCTGCGTGGGCACAAACTTTGAGTCACGTTGCTTCACGGAACCCGCATAATATATCTATCTATATGACACACCTTCTGGGGCGATATTGGCATTATATTCATCCAGAAACTGGCGCAGAGGTCGAAGAAGGGAGTTTTGCACGCTCGTGACGTTAGCTGCTAATTTCACCATCGTCTTTGGGATAAGCGTTAGCGTAAAATGATGGACAAAAATACGCATGACAGCCGCCGTGCAATTTAAACAAAGACGTACCGTGTTTTTACGGTCTCGCTGTAAAAGCACGTAATAAAACGAAAGACAATCCGCGATCCGCAACAACTCCAACGATTGTGCGAGCTCCTCTCTGGTCTTGCTTTTGCTGAAGAAATCGGGAGGATTCGGTCTGAACAGAACGCCACCAAATATGCGTAGCAATTCAGAGGTCGCGAGCGGGTTCCGAGATGCTTGCTCCGGAGGCAGCGCCAGTGCTTCCAAGACAGCTTCCTTGACCAGTCCCACAGCCGGTCCCCGGATCTGAGGAAACTGCTCGTCCATAGTGAGATTCAACAACATTTCGATTCTTGGAAGAGACGGGAGTTTTGTCAATGTCAAGGACAACAATCGGAGGTTCAGCTGCCTGATGGTCGGGTCAAGATGCGTGCTTGCCAGCGCTGTCAGCGTCGTACATAATGACTCCGCAGTCTCTAGGGATATGCTCATGGTCTCGTCGGTGAGGATTTTGAAGATCAAGAACAATGACTCGTCGACGATCATGTTTGCCTCCAGCGCGTTGAGGAGCAGGCAAAGGAGATCCGACGGTGCAGAGGGGGACAAAGGCACCGGAGGCGACGAGTACGCGAGATATACCAATTCGCTGAACGAGCTCGGTTTACGACCCTTTGCAGCGTCTCCCAGGTATTCGAGTGCGAGCTGGATGTATAGTGTGATACGCTTCGTCTCCGCGACCTGTCTAAACGCACCTGAACCTGGCGCATTGCGCCTTCTCCTTCTTTCCACCCCTCTTTTATGGATGACTTTACGAAGAATCGGGGGAAATGACTCTCGGCGGCTCTCACGGCCAGCGACGCCTGGATCGACGGCGCGCAGCTTACCACGGTCGTGTCCAACAATTCGCGAAGTAGGCTCTAGGGAAGACGTCAAACTCATGATACTCGACGGGGCGTTGTTGGATACCGACCTTTATTTCTCGCAGTCCATTTGCGTTGGCGTCGGCGACCGCAGACGCCCAGACACTCAGAGACTGGACTAGGTGGGCTACTTCAGTGACGAGCGTGCGACCCTCCTCCTTGGTGGTGAAGGACGAAACGGAGGATATAAACAAGGTCACGTTTTCCAATACTGGGGAACACAACTCGAGCGCCGATCGCTTTCCGAGTGTTGATCGAGAGATGGCTGGCGCATGTGTGACCAGTCAGTCGATCAGATACCTTGCGATGCGAAGAGAAACGAAGAACCTGGAGAGCAGAGCGACACGATGCCGATAGTCGTTTGCACGAGATCATCGTTGTAGTTGTCGTCATCGTCGTCTTCCGCTTGATCATCCTCTTCATCGTCGTCCAAGCGCGTCTGAAAACTCTCGATCGCTTCCTGAAGCACGATCATGACTTCCTTTGGACTATTTCTGGATGCGCAATCCCGGATCAGGTCCATCGCGCCATCATGATTACACGGAAGCAGTGTGGGGAGGACGTCGAGCGGTTCCTGAACGAAGAAAAGAGAGAAAATATAGTTAGTTCCCATGCAGAGTCGAGAGGTAAATCGGAATCACCAGATACGCTACACAGTCGTATTGAGAAACGGCGTTGTGGATATCTCGGAGGGACACTGGGTGCGATGGGTCCCTCACGGCGAGCGAGACGAGCTCGGAAATCGCGTGCGTGCATGACTGTCAAAAGCCACATTCATCAGCGACGCTGGTAACGCAAGCTGGGTAGTACAACGCCACCCACCTCTTCTGTGAGATCTGGCGGTAGTTGTAGAGCCTGCAAAAACTGGGATGTGTGTTGCGAACTCATCGATGCAGATTATTACAACCGTGAGATGATCTAACCGAGTGCGACTTGACTTGGACTACCATCATGACCGACGCCGGAAAGCCCTACCACAACGAGTGCACCGGAGAGGCCCTTCGGACGGTCCAGCGCCACGCCGCAGACGAGGACATCACAATTTTCGGCAGTTGTTTCTGTCCCTTTGTCCAGCGCGCATGGGTCGCACTCGAATATCTCGACATCCCACACAAAGTACGTGCTCTTTCTAATCGACCTACACACACGTTCATCGCGATCTAGTATTGTAGGTCCCACTGATCGTAGTATACCGAGCACGACACGACCAGCTCCACCGATAGACGAGGTCGACCCGTACAAGAAGCCAAAGGAACTCCTCGAACTCTCTCCCAAGGGCCTAGTCCCCGCTCTGCGGCTCGCCAACTACGATCCGCCCCGGGCGCTCAACGAGAGTACCGTCATCTTGCAGTTCCTCGAAGAGTATGTCCATTCTCACGGAATCGCGTTCACACAAACTCACCGTCTATCACACAGTCTTGCATCCACGTCCACTAAACGGACCCTCCTCCCGCCCTCATCCGATCCATGTTCGTACGCCCACGATCTCCACCGTTCCCACCCCTGACCCGCTTTCCCCTCCATCTGATCTCCACCTCCAGACGCACGCGCCCTCGTCGCACTTCAGGCCGACCACATCAACCGCATCCTCGTCCCTGCCTTCTACCGCTACCTTCAAGCCCAAGACCCCGCTGCACAGGCCGCGGGCGAAAAGGAATTTAGAGCCGCCATCGATGGCCTCGTATCGCTCTTCGAGCGCGCGGACGCCCAAGTTGGGGGTACGGGGCTGTGGAAGGAAGGAGGCGAGCTCGGGTGGGCGGACGTCATGGCCGTACCCTGTGAGTTTCAGTATCATCCACCGCAACCATACACGCTGACCGACGCTGTCGACCACGATTGTCAGGGATCTTTAGGGCGACCAACGTCCTGAAACACTATCGCGGGTTCGAGATGCCGCAGATCCCCAGGTTGCAGGCGTGGCTGAACCGCCTGCTCGAGCACCCCGCGGTTAAGAGCACGTGTAGCACATTGGAGCTCTACCTCGATAGTTACGAGAGGCGAGTTGACATCTCTTGGGTGTTCAGTCCATGGGCTGTCGCTGACGCTGACGCGCTTGCACAGGTATGCCTTCAACAGACCGCACACCAGCCAA
This sequence comes from Leccinum rimulosum, assembly GCA_038091395.1. Taxonomy (NCBI): domain Eukaryota; kingdom Fungi; phylum Basidiomycota; class Agaricomycetes; order Boletales; family Boletaceae; genus Leccinum; species Leccinum rimulosum. Next base: position 1,697 of record JBBPOJ010001165.1, on the reverse strand, counting down.
GTCGCGGATGCGATCAACGCCGGGAAGGCCTTGCCTTAAGTTGAGATCTGCAAAGAATTGAGGAAGTTTTCGCGAATTCAATGTATGATCAAGCATCCATGTATGTAACGAGATCGCGCTGGCACCTGTACGATAAACGCACTACGTTCAACCGACCGAATCACTTACATCTCAGTCATTACGAGCGCAGAATTGGTCATAAAAATCGTAGCATGTCGTCTACAAAAATCGCGGCATCAACATCTCTCAAATACGCGATAGAGATCAGGGAGGTTAGCCGCTTGCACGACGTCGTTCTCCAGCAACGACCGCGGCGCGACCAAAAACTTGCGCACCGCATGGAACAAAACGTGCTCGGTCTGCCACCTTGTCGACGCTTTTGCCTGCTGTGTACGCCGCTTGTCGCTGGTGTCTTCGTCGGAGGGCGAAGACGTCAAGAAATGGGATGGCGAGGGCGAGTAAAAGTAGGCGAGCTCGCGCATGAACGTGGAGAAGCATTCTTTTTCGGAATTCCACTCCACCTGACGAACAATGGTCGATCAGCACGTTTGAAATACTCGGCGAACACGACGCCCTCACCTGCGGCCCGAGGCGCATGAGAAATACAGGCAGCTTATTGAGGTCGGGGGTGTACTCTTTCAAGAGATGTGGTAGACTCTCGATCTCTCCGCTCGGAGAAATGTTGAACTGGAAATACTCAGCGAGCATACTCCGGCGCGCAAGGAGTGTTTTGGCGATGCGCTGAGGAAGGTCGAGCGTAAGTCTAGGCGTGAGAGAGAAAGAAGGACACATGCATCTACGATCTCGTTTTTGCTCAGTCCACTCTTCTCGGTGTCCGGCTCCGCGTCCACGGCGAGCTTCAAAAGAGTACGAAGCGGCGGGGGAGGATCCAGCTTCAACCGACGAAAACTGCCGAATTGCAGGACAGCCAGCTGGTAAAACATCTCCTCGCTACGAAACATATGCGTCGAGTCAGGAAAACAAAAAATCATGGTGAATGCTACGTACGCCAACGCTGCGTGGTTGAGAAGGTATAGTTTGGTGGAATGCTGGACCAGCGACAAACACCGATAGTCGTCCACGATTCCGACAAACGTATGTTTTCTTATGATCTCAGTCAGATCTGTCGAGTGAACTGAGTAATGTCTTCCGATTTGAAATGCCTGGAATGACGAACCATGATGCACGTTCTTCTGGATAGACTTCCTCAGTTCCAGGACAGACGATAGATCACAGTCTGACTCCTCAATATCGCGGAGGCCGATTGCCTTTTTAGATGTATCATCGCCATCGGAACGCGAAGGATTCAACACCGGGATCATTGATTCGAGAGTACGGTCATGAAGCGACGTGCGGACTTTGTGGTGCGGATACTGCTTCGGGGCTAAAGGACAATGAGCGACAGCGAGACCAGAACGCCCGGAAAGCATACGTTGAGAGGCCGAAGTAGGATGTTCTTGCTCGTCCCCGTCCTCTTCGTCATCGTCTTCATCCCTCACTTTCCGTTTCCCTTTCGCGCTCAGTTCGTTCGAGCGGCCAGTAAGTAACGTCTAGAAAAAGATTGTCAAATGCACGAACAGGGTCACATGCCCGGGCCTACCTGGTATTCAAATGTCCTCGAATGACTTTGACTGACCACCTGCTGGATAGCATCTGATATCCGTTCCGTGATGGATTCCTCGTTTAAAAAGATGACT
>JBBPOJ010001164.1:0-16018 GCA_038091395.1 Leccinum rimulosum | reverse complement strand
CTCGACCCTCGACGTCGTGTCCCCAACTGGCCGACGTCGCACTCCGGCGAACTCTGCGGACGACGCCGGCCAGCCGGATTCTGCCGGAAAATCCATATCCCAGTCGTCCTCGTAAGTAGTACCATGGTGACCAGCCCGTCCAAAAGCAGCATTTCCTCTTTTGGACGGGCCGGCCACCAGACTACCTCCAGAGGCGGAACTTCCAGAACTTCAAGTTCCGACCGTACGAACTCGTTGGGACTCCCGGAAAGAGTGGAAGTTGACCGTTCCGGCGCGGTACGGCTGCAGCTGTCCGCGGAGTTCGCCGAACCCCATTGGAGTCACTGCAATGACAGAGGCCCGACTTGTCTGAGGTCTCAAATCATTTAGGCTCTGCGTTACTCACATAACAAAGTGAGCGAGCGTGCTATCTTGCACGTGCACCAAGACAATTTCTACTATTCGTCGGTTCACTTTATCACATTAAGAGACAAAGAGCAAACGCCCGTGGCAGATCATGATGAGACGTTTGCGGGTCACTGTGATCGCCGATCGTTGACTTCATTGACAGATGTGCCTCACTTATCCTGCCAAACAAAAATAACTTTTTCACAAATGGCCCTGTAAGTTCTCTGTCCCAATTGGCCGACGTCGCACTCCGGCGAACTTCGCGGACGATCACGGACTGCCGGATTCTGCCGGAAGATCCATGGTCCTCTGTTCGTCCATCCTCTGCTGATGGGCCGATTACTACCCAGCTCGTCTATGTTTCAGTACGGTCACGCTGGCAACAGCACTCGGATGCCGAAGCTGATATTGACGCAGAACTTGTAAATTACAACCATCAACATGCATCAACTTGAAACGATCATTACAAACTTGTCTAGCAATAACTTTGCATCGTCTGGTCTAGTAGATAAGATTGAGATATTTATGCTACACGCGATGGTTGATCCGGAGGATCTGAATGCAATAATAAGCGCCGCCATGTCAATGATGTCATACGTCTGACATTTCCTAGGCATTTTAACAGCATGCGACTCTACAGCCTTTTTCTATTTGCAATTACGCACCTCGGCCGCATCTTCGGAGGATCAGATCATGTTAGCTGCTCGTTGTGTTGTCGGCTCTACCAGAAATCCGAGTCCCTCAAAAATGCATCAGTAAGTGGAACCTCGGGTGTCCAATCAAGGCCGACGTGCTCATGATCTCCACTGATAGGTAAATCTCAGACAGTCCAGGCAAAAACCTCGGATCTCATTTCTACACGCGTCGGAACTTGAGCTTGAAGCTTGAAGGCGGCGGAACACGCCTCGGTACTAATCTGTGCCCGCCAGATACGCCAGATATGATCGCTCTGTTATATGATTCCCGTTGCTGACTGGTATTGTTCGGTTTGTTGGCAGAAAGATATGTAGACGATGCCCTCCAGCGTCCAGAAAGAGCGATTCCCTCGCACATGTTCTAGTCGCTTGGCGAACCTGATACAAAACGTTCGACACGTCAATTGGCACAGGAGGTGACGGAACCACTGTGTGGGACAGATCCACATGCGCGCTGCACTTGGGTGGATCATCAAGGGTTCAGAACGGTGGAAGGGGGATAATCCCAACGTGCGGCGGATCACCCCACCCCAATACCCATTGCTTCTCACGAGATTGGCCGGTGGTATTTCTCCGCATCGCCGCAGCTGTGCCATGGGTTTGGGGATATGATCGGAACAGGGAGGGTATCATAGATGTGTGCCTGCCAGCGGAGAGAGGACTGGAAAATGGGACTGGTGGAGGGGAGAGGTTATGTGGGAATGAGTGTCCAGAGGGATACACAGTGTGAATGGATCCAGGAGGTATCTACGACGTCCTCGTTATCGTTGTATATGTAGTTGTGCACGGCGACGAAGCAACTGGTCATGATAACGAAGGGGCTGGATCGGCGGCGGCGTTTGACTTCGCGTTTCTCGGAGTTTGTAATGGTGTCCCGTCCCACACCGACGCGTCACTACTCCAGACTCCCTCTTTCCCCGGGAGACCGATGAGCCGCTGGATGACCTGTTCGAGTGCCTCCCTCCTCTGCCGCTCCGCGTGTACTTCCTCCTGCGCACTTTCGATCGCGCGCTGAGCGTCCACGGCGCGTTCTTGCAAACCCTCCACGGCCGCGAGAAGGTTCTCGAGTTTTTCGTCGACATCGTCGCGACGCTTGGACTGTTTCGAAGACGACCGGTAGTTTTCGCTGAGGATGAGGATGGCGGCGACGGCGAAGAGGAAGGATTCGGCAAGGGCGTTGGCACCGTTTTCGATAGCTCTGGGTGGGTGGGGGCGTGTGCGTCAGCGCAAGAAGGTGAGATGAAGGGGTGGGTGTAATGGACGCGTGAAAACGAAGATGAAATCAAATCGAAAACGGGGAAGGGAGAGACAGGAAAGAAGGGAGAAATTCGTACTTGGTCTCGGACAAGGGTCGGATATGCTGACGTGCGGGTTCGCCGAGGATGTTGGTCCTGAGGGAGATTTCGGCGGTATGCATCCCTTGTGCAAGGGAGACACAGATGTTACGAAAGGTTTCGTGTCTTGGTCCGAGCGTGCGTGGGTAGAGTCGTGCGCGTGAGGTTTGGATGGGTGGTGGAGGTGGTAGTATCAATGACACGGGCCGGTGCGTCAGAGGGAGTGTTGCGAGGAGGGGGGAGCGAGATGACGTACTGTTTCGCTTGGTTTCTGAGTTGGGCAGAGATGGGTTTGGCTATGGTCTGCGCGCGAGGAATGTCAGACGGAAAGGCGGGCATGCATATTGGACTCACTCGAATGGCGAGAGTGGCGAGTTTGACAGTGGCCATGAGGAGAAAATAGGGAGGTTGATGAGAACGGTGTGAAGCACTGTGTTTCTTCCGGGTGCACGCGTCACTGCCGCGGAGGCGGCGGCATGCGGCATAGTAGGAATATTAGCACTTACTATGGATCAAGTGATATTGTTCCTTGTCTCTTCACACCACCGAAATGTCAGTATTCGAACACTTACCGAAACCTTGGCAGTACTTACTGTACTAGTGGACGTTTCTTTGGGCATCGTACAGTAGAGGAATTAACCGGCGCTGCGGATGCCACTTTTCAGGCTCCGACGACATCATTGTGTAGCCCTGAGGTAGTCTGTCTTCTTGTACTCTCTCTGCCTTCGTTCCAAACCCATGTGTGCTGCGTTTTTGATGGCTTTTCAGACGTAAACCGGCTGTTTTGGCGCCACTTTCCTACCGAATAGTACTCCGGAGTTCCCGTTTCCTGGTTCCATGGAGGTGGCCAATGGGCATTGTTCTCCCTCGAGCGCATATCAGTGTGAGACACCCACTGTGATGTTATTACGCATCGTCGCCATCCTCGCATGCACTGCGTACACCGCAGCTGCATTCTGTGCTGAGTGCGCCGACGAGGTCGACGGCATTCCTCTCTCTCTCTCTCTCTCGCTCTCTTCCTAATTGTCATGAATGTACGGGTTGAGCTGATGAAAGGCCCTAGGTGAGCACAACAAAGTGTTCTTCTTGAAAGCTGTGTATTCTATAATAATCTGGCTCTACCTCTCTACAGACGTGTTTTGAATACCATATAACGAAAATACCTTGCGAATGTGCGCCTCCGCAGATTACTGCACTGTTCCGATTGTAAATTCAGTAGTGACTCGGACTTGAATCGTTCATCCACTATTGACTTCCACTGCCCAGGTGTGTCTTTCATACTATTCAGGCTCAGCTCCCTGTTTGCTCCAGACCCCTCAAACACCTCTATCGTCATGATTCAGTTGGTGGCTGGGAAGTCGGCGGGGACCTACCTGCCTCTATGCGACCCTCGAGTACAACCCTCCCGAGCGGGCAACTCAAGGGCGTCGTCCGGGCGGCTGTGATGTTTTGAAACGTTGACGGACAAAGAGTATTTCAAGGCAGCCGTGTTGTGGCGAGTTGGTGCTTCGCAGTATTCTCTCGTCTGCCAATCTGATCGTCCGGCGCTCATATCATCTTATCCTTTGTCCATCGCCTGCATTCGCGTTCCACCTGGGTAGACAGTCGCAAGCCTCCTTCCTCGACGCAGACTCACGACATCATCATGTGACAAGTCCATCAAGTTTCCCCGTACAGCTGTGTTTGTACCGCATCGAAGACTCCAGCATCATCGCGATCGATATGTGCTCATGCTTGAGGGCGGAATTCATCACCTGCTCAAGTAATACTTCAGGCAGGAATCTTACTATGTTCAGCTTTTCGATTTCATTCACCGAGCGTACTTTTTGTCGATGCCTGTTCCAAGGAGTAGGCCCAAGGCGGTTCACGCTATGCCTCCCAGCAGGTCGTTGAGGTTTCCCCACCCCCCCCTAAACTTCCATGCTCCTGTATCTACGTTCAATACATCTTGGTTTCCATCTTGTCTGTAGTCACCATTTTCTCAATGCATTTATCGTTCCATCCCTGGGTGCGTAGCGGTCCTTGGGGTCGCACCGCGCAGGAAGTCAAGCTTCCAAAGAGCGCCAGAGTCTGACCGAGATCGCGTCGTGAGCACTTCGGTACCAGCCTCGATGATCTCATCTACTTGGCACCGAGCCAAAGGTAAAGCCATCGTGCTGTACACGTTGGCGAAAGCAGGCGCCAAGAGCACAGCCTGTGTTGTGCGTGGGTATCAATGACACACGCCGGTACAGATTTCTTCCGCTACTCAGCGCTAAGCGCTGATCGCCAACCCCATAGACTTTCCAAGAGACGCTTGAAGCAGAAGAACTAGAGCGGCGAGAAAGTTGACAACATACCCGATTGACAACATTAACAAGACACGACTATCCAGGGAGAAAATCGACGGACCTCTAATAGTCACACCAGGCAGGGAGCAATGTCAATCAAAGGTGATAAAAAACGAGGCCATCCCAAAGAAAAATATTGATGGAGAACCCAGAAATGAGCGACGACACTGGCAGATCCTCCCACCTGATCAAAATCGATCATCTGGATGATGTGTTTTCGGCTGCGTTTTTCGCTGGCGGGAAGGAGGTCGTGAGCGGTGGCAGAGCAGGAAAGATTCGACGATGGCGAGCGGAAGATGGCATAGAGGTGGGGATTCCAATGGATGCTGGAGGCTCCGTGTGTGATCTCGTCGTGTCACGAGATGGCAAGTGGATTTTGGCTGGGACGAGGAGTGGTCAAGTTGTGGTTTGGAATTCGACGACCTTCGAAAAGGTGAACGAATTCAAACCACATGACGATTGGACGAATGTGGTGGACATTACAGAGGATGGGACGAAAATTGCGACTGGAGGGTATGACAAGACGACCAGTGTCTGGTCATTTCCCACAGTGGGCGAACGACTTCTCGGGCCTTTGGAACATGACAACGAATTGTCCGCGGTCAAGTTCTCTCCAAATGGCAAATTCATTGCAACTGCCACGTGGGAACGCGAGTCCGTTAGGATCTATGACTGTCTCGACGGCACCCTCCTCGTAGACTTTCCAAGCCGAGTCAATTCGTATTTCAACGGATCCCTCACCTGGACGAGCGATGGAAAGAAATTATTCGTCTTGTCTCGCAAGGGTAACATCCACTGTTTCAACACATCCTCCAGGACGACGCTCTCCCAATGGTCTATTCACAGCAACGACGATCCAAGGTGCATCACACTAGCGTGCGACGACGCATGTGTGGCAGTCTCTGCCAACTCATCGGTCTCATTCTGGGACACTACAACACATCAACAAATTGGATCGGTCATTGACTATTCCCATAATGTCTGGTCCATGGCCATTTCGGCAAACTACGATATTGTGGCCGCGGGTTGGAAAACAATCACGCTCCGCAATCTGCGTGGTGTTCTGCCACCATCATACCTCAAGGATGTAAGTATATGTTGTGACATGATGTTGTTATCTGACTCCACTGTCCAGACGTCCAATGTACAGCAGAAAGAACTTGTCGAATCCCAGTCGGATAGCAATGATAACTTGCTGCTAGAGGTACAAGTTCATTCCTGTTCCTGTGCGAAATATGTCATCATAAGGCACAGGTCGAGCTCCCGCCCACAACGCTCAAGGCTGACGATCAGTTCAACTATTATGAGGTTCGTGAACAATTTATTCCGACTTTACTTCCATGTTGACGCTACGGAAGGCTCCCTCGCTGGCGCCATCTTGTCATCATGACTCAGAGGACCAGGTGCTACCGCTTCCCTCATCCCACTCTACATCCCAGCCTCCAGTCCACCTCATGACCTCCGCCCCAGAAATACACTCAGAGAAGCTTAACGATAGTGCGCGGGCATCGTCTCGATTCCTTCAGATCTTAGGAAGGTGGAAGAAGAGCATCAGAGAACCTGCAGTACGTGAGCCTCGTCGCCTTGCCGGCATTCAATCTACGTCAGCACATAACGTGACGAATGCCTCGAACGGAACAATGGCTGAAGGCCGCCGTCAAGCAGTGAGTGCTCCTTGAAGTGAACCTTGACCCGTCTAAACTATCGTCTTAGCGAACGGTCAGAAAGGTTGTGGAAAAAGTAAGAGTTCAAAGTTGTCATCGGGCCTGTAGATGCCATTGTTTATCTTTCCTCGCAGCAGCAGCAGAAGAAGAAGAAGTGGAAAGGAGGACCTCGTGCAGGTGGAGACCGCACCAACACTGGAGGACGTCCTCCGAATCCAGGGCCATCGAGAGACGTAGCTGTTCCATCAGATGTGCACAAAGACCGCGACCGTGATACTAGCACTGGACATCCTCCGCTTCAGAAACCATCGACCGAGGTAAGTCGTCCGTTGGCGTTGATCACATCGTTAGAACTCATGTCATGTCAGACAAAAGAGGGAAAAGATGCAATTCAGCCCTCGACTGGGCGGATTCGTTTGATCGTGCGTGTGCTTTCTTTGAGCATATATTGTGAGAACTTACAGCACGCATCAGCGAGAATCTGAAAATGCTACCCTTGCCATCATGTTTCCTACGTGGTTATGTTGCTACTCGACAGGGACTGAAGAGGAATGATATTATAGGTATACTATACAACGAAACGATCTTCTATATTGCGAGTGTGTGGTCAATTATGTTATTTAAGTGGGGTGCTGCAGGGGGCCAGCCGTGGTGCGAGAATACATCAGCGATATCACAATTCAGATTCTGGCAAGCTGCTACTGTTAGAAAGCACTTGTTTTATGATGAAATGGAAAATAAAAATACATGCTTCTCTGTCTGCCTCGCTTGCTGGACAGTCCTAGACAAGTTTCGCCACAATTGATCCGCATATTTTGTGCCTGCGTAGTTTCCAAAGCCACGATCTTGATGAGTACGAAAGAAAAGGACGGTGTTCGACGTGAAACTGGAACCGGCTGCAAAGTTTGTTGATCAGCAAACATACCACTGTACCTCAATCGGTACAGAATAACCTACTTGTCAGGATATTTTCCGTCTCCGTAAATGTTACCAACATAGGGCTTCATTTTCGTGCGCGAGATCACCTTTCCACAGTACCAACTCTTGATGGCATACATTGCCGCATTCTCGTGCTTGCCATAGAACAATACGAAGATTAGGTCATCATACTCTGGGCCCAAGTAGTGCCCGACCACAGGCTCGTTCTCCGGACGTGAATAAATGACAAGCCTACTTTCATGAGCCTTCAATCAGAACCTCATCCCCTCCGCTGGGATGGTGAAGCCGAGCGCTCCCTGAGGTGCCGAGTCTCTTGGTCAACACTCTAAGTAATCTCTGAGTTAGGAAAAGACTTGCTATTACTTTCACAAATGTGTTTTCTGTGTTCTTACCTCAGGTAGGGAACTGCACGGGTGAACCCGGGTCCCGGTGCTGACCCGTACCCGTACCCGCGCGGGGTAGACCCGTGGCGGGCTTACCCGAGGGTCCCGCATGGCCACCTCGTCCCGCTCTCGCCCCGCGCACGTTAACACGTCGACACGTACGCAGTGCAGGCGTGGACTGGTGTATGTCTCCTGGAGGATTCGGCTTTCATACCATAGTCAGCCAGCAGTTGTGCAGGAAAATTTAGAAGGCTGTATCGGAAAATTCGGGAAACGGTGGGGATAGTTTGTCTAGATAGTGCTAAGGGCAGACGAATCCCACACCAATCAGTACGATGGATAGCACAAAAAAGTCAAAAAAAAGACCAGCGAGATCAAACCAGAACAAGCGTAAATTGACAGCATAAATTCGAATTGACAGCAAATTGTCATCTTTGGGGGACCTGCGGCGACTGTGCGCACTTCAGTAGTAGCAACTGCATCCATGTGTCGTCAAATCGTGAGACGGACTACAGCAGATCCACTTACAATACCACAAGATCGCTCCACCGATCTGAATTTGCGAGAATCAGTATCAAAAGTGAAACGGGCTGCCTTGCCTGTATGACGTTCAAATAGTAACTAATTGACATCTGCAAGATCGCACCGTTGCCAAAAGGCCGGTGAATGCAAAGGTTTCCAAACCGACCCGGGGGCTGTCTGGAGGGGGAAAAATCGCCTCAATGGACTAACGTGAACGAGTAGCTCGAGGTCCTCGACCAGCTGAAAGAAACAGTCAAGCGAGGGGCACACTGGCAGGCTATTCAACCCACCTTGTATGGAGTTTCTAGTATGATCGCCATCATGATTGAGCCGTTTGATTGAGCCGTGTCTTATACGCCTGCGAGAATGCCCCTGTGAAACGATGTGAGTTGAGCAAGTCCCCGAGCTCGTTGCTCGACATGCTGGTCTCGTCGGATAACCATCTGGAATGAAAGGTACCAATAGGCTACCACGTCCTACATCGAGATGGACTTGTCGTCGACTGTCCACAAGTCCACCGAGGAACTGAAAACGACGTCTGAACGAGTTCCCATGGTCGTTCAGCATAGCTACTAGGCTGAGTGACCTTGAGACCCATTGTTCTTGGGGCCAATTTGTGCACTTCGGTGGGCTGTCGAGACATAAACAGGTCCATCTCGATGTATGAAGAGGCCGCCCATCCTGACGAGCCAGCATGGAGGTGCGTGGGAGAAGGAGTGGATGATTCCTCGCAAAAAAATATAGTTTTTCCTATTTTGAGTTCGGCATTTTAACTTTAGACGAAAACGTGCCTATGTCACAGTCACGGTCACGCCCGCCACGAATCGGAATATTATTAATCGCTCCAAAGACCACGTTCTAGTGTTTTTCAGGTGGCGTTTAATCGACGACGAATGGTACTCTCCAGGTTCTGGAAGCGCTCCATGCCGCCGTCACACAGAACCAGCTTCAACAAGTACCCGACCCCTATTATATACCGACGTTGGCGCGAGTCCTCGCCTCGATTCTCTAAGAGCCGTTGATTAACTACTCTTCACAGGACTGCAGATCCGCACCCTCAACGACACGCTCTCGCTCAAAATTCCGCTGTACGGAAGCTCACACTACAACAACACAAGCTCGCGGACGCGCTCGAGTTCACTGCCATGTACTCGCAGGCGCCGGGTTACCTCATGACCTAGGACGTGCGCTCACGTACTACACGGGATGGGACTCCTTTGACATCACGAGTGCGCTGCGGCCCGAGTTTTTCGTCTTCGTTCACGTCCGCGTGACTGGGACACCGCTCGAATCGCGCGTGTCGTTCAATGCTGCTGACTTGCTTTTGCAACGACTGAGATGTCGTCTGGCACCAAGATGACAAACGCGCTGATGGCTACCCCAAGTCAGCTCTGCGTTCGATGGGTGGGTTGTTCGAAGGGACTTGACAGCGGGTACTTGGCGTGCGATGAGGGAAGGTCATCAAGATGCCACAAGAATGTCAGGTAAATGAAAGATGTCCAAACTTGCACTATGCAGTTTATTTTTGAACCCAACATCAACGGTGCCTCAGCGCAGAGCCTGGGGCATCCTGTGCCTATGTGGAAGGACGCCGCGTCTGAGACAAGTGTCCTCTAATATTGGTAATTGGAACACCAATGACAGGCTAATTTGATGAAGTTTATTTATCACGCTGAAGGACCGGGAAAGGCTGCGGAGGCGGGGCACACGGACCACACATGGTGTCGATTTTGAGTTTGATGAAAAATACTTGCCCGAAAGCCCTATTGGGAGTGTCCAAATCGCTAAATCATATCCGGAGCCGACGATCCTCGAGATCAAGATAAGCATCAACCGATTTCATGTTCTGCCAGAAGCTACGTATAAAGGACAAGTATGATCACGCGTGGCCGTAGAAGGATGTGGTGAAAGGACTGACCATGTTTGGAATCCCATTCGAGATCGGGTAGGAATGCCTGCAGTTGGGACATATCATTACGCCTTCAACGACATGGATCTGCACGTCGCGTGTATTTAAACGCGATAGGTGTTGAAATTAGGAGAGAAGTACCTCGAGCAGGACGTGATGCAGCTTTTGCAAGAGTTCGTTGTCTGCCAATTCTGGAAGCTCGGGAGGCAGGGATGTATCTCCAACCTAAGAAATTTATTTTTGCTTCGTCAGAACATGATTATGGGGAGATAAAATTTGAATACTGGCCAGGACTGCAGCGTCGACGAGTGCACGCCATTCGAGTCTCGGGACGAAGTTTCTGACGAAATCGGGGTTGAACTCTTGTTCGCGTAGCTCGATCTGAACGTCTTGAAAAAGCAGCGGAAAGTTGTTGGACGTGCAGCCCTTGGCGTGGCAGGCAAGCATATTGTGGGTGATCAATCGGACCATGATGATGGAAGAGAGGGAGATTACGTAAGCTGAGCGATATCGATGACGCTTTACAATGCGACCTCCATCACGTATGTACTCGAGAAAGATTTCACTTACGATGCACTGAGACAGTCGCTCCGCCTCGATGGGCGCGATATGCTCGAAATACGGACACCGACGCTCACGTTCGGGCCCGAACTAGGTCGAATGCACGTTGAGCAAAACGCGGTACGCGTATCCTTTTACTTTACTTGAGCGTTTCCGATACGTGTAGTGGCCCATATCGATGTAAAAATGGTCAAACCATTATCAGATCGGCCGTTCGAAGGTATCATCTCTGACATTTCACCCATGGCCTCGGTTGACTACGAAGTCGGTCGGTAGGCCCTGTAGTCTGCTTGCCTTTCTAAAAAGTGCTCATTTTCGTGTCTTATCTTATATAAAGTTATTTTAGAACATCGGAAGATGAGGTAACGACGACGCGGATGCTCGACAAAGTTCTGAGGCGAATCGCTCTTCATTGTCGCCGGACAACGCATGCGTGTGGCTTACCCAGTACATCTATTCAACGTCGCAATAATAATCCCAGGTATGGTACCACTGTCTTACGATCCACTGTCTCGCCGACGCAGGGAACATGCTCGACTGTGCTTGTCTCGCGGGTATCGTCGGCCAGAAGCTGAGGTCATCGTGATTCGTATACCTTCGTCTCCTTACTCGATCAACTAAACACGCAGCTTGTCATCGCAACACGCACCAGAAGAACGTCCCGTACCGCTCGCCATCCACCACATACCATTCAGCGTCACGTTTGTGTTCTTCTCCGACTCGACGACGGCGCATCCGGTCATGGATCTGTCGCCATTGGAAGAGCCCCTGATCGTAGGGACGATGTGCATCGCGCTCAATGCACAGCGCGAGATATGCGTCGTGCACAGGGCGGGCGGCGTGCCGACGAGAGATTGGACGGTCGCGAAGAGCGCAAGGGAGGAGGTTGAGGCATTCGCGAGAATTTTATGATAGGTACCTTTGTCTATATCCTTGAAGGACAGAACTTGACTCGGATTTTCCTCGTCTAAAAATTCACGACCAAATAGCGACGACACGTGCACATAATTATAAGGCGAGCAAGATATCGATGAAATCGAGCGCCCAGGGCACAGGGTAAACTGCGTGAGAGTACGCCAGGCGATAAAGGCGTAGCGAAAGTGAACGACCAGACATTCCCTGTGTACTTCAACCTGACCCAGTATGTCTTCCACGTTGCGCTCAAGGAAGAGGGATGGTGAGTATTGCATACGCAAGGCCATCGATGAAGCTTGAAGGGCGCTAACAAGAGCAACAGAGCCGAGTAGGGCGGACAGCCCACTTTCCTTGGACGGTGGTCAGCAGGTGCGAGCATCGCCGACCAACGAAAGAGAGTTACTGATGGATACTCAGGAATCGGATGGAAAAAGCTCCGCCTCCAATGTCACAACTGACGGGAATCCGATCGAAATCATTGCTCAAGATAAGATATATTCGGTCGCTTTTCTTGCCGATGGGGAACATATCGTGAGCGGGGGAAGGGAAAGTAAGATTCCACAGTGGCGAGTGAAGGATGGAAAGCAAGTGAGGAAGCTAATGGACGCTGGGAGTTCAATTTGGGGCCTGGCAGTCACACACGATGGAAAGTGGATCGTGGGTGGGACGGAGAGTGGTCAAGTGATCGTCTGGGATGCGAAGAGCCACGAAAAGGTGACACAATTCGAAGCAAACGATGGTTGGGTCGGTGCGGTGGACGTCTCGGTGGATGGGACGAAAATCGCAACAGCAGGGGGTGACAAGACGCTCAGTGTCTGGTCGTTTCCCGATGGCAAGCGACTCTTCAGTCCATTCAAACACGACTATTATGTGGTCGCGGTCAAGTTCTCTTTCGACGGACGACGCATCGCTGCTGCCACGTGGGATCGCGATTCTGTTCGCATCTACGAGGGCAGCAACGTCCTCGTAGACTTTTCAATCTCCGCCGCTTACGGCGAATCCATCGCCTGGGCCAGCGACTCCAATCGCCTGTTTGTCTTGTCCAGAGACGGGCACATTCACTGCGTTTCCACCAAAGAGACGCTCGCAAAATGGTGCATTCACAGCGACGACGATCCAGGCTGCATCGCACTGGCATGCAACGACACAATCATCGCAGCCTGTGCTAATTCGTCGGTCTCACTCTGGGATACTACGACATATCAACAAATTGGGAACGTCATCCACCACTCCCACCTCATTTCGTCCATGGCCATCTCCCGAAGCTATGACATTGCGACCGCTGGAGACAAGGCAATCACGCTGCGGAATCTTTACGACATCCTTCCCTCAACCTACCGCGATAATGTGAGTAACGCTGCTCGTGTAAGATCACGTCCTTATCAAGTTGTCCTTGGACGCTCCAGATGCGCTTGGAGCAAGAAATACATCGCTTGAAGATTGAAAACCCGGATATTTACCACGTGATTATGGCCCTCCGTGCTAGGGAGGCACGTCAAAGTATGCTTATTATCTGAATCACTCCGCTGTGCTGATATTCATCTCCACCAGAGGACAATATAGCGAATCTCGAGAAAATTATTCAAGAACTCCTTACCCAGCTTGCTTCGTCCAACGAGGAGAACCTGAAAGAGTCTGTAAATGAAAACTCAAGTGCGTTCTCTCCGCTTTCTACCCAACTTCGATGACAATCCCATGTGTTAGATCGCAAAATCACTCATCTCGATGAATCGGGCAAGGAACTCCGCAGCGTGCTTGTGGAATCTCAAGGCTCACTCGATCGATTAACCCAGAAAATCAGAGCACTACGCGCTGACGTTGAGCTACCCGAAAGGAGCTCGGGTTCGTTTTGAACCATCCCGACTGACAGTTATCTGACTTGTTGTCAGTTTTCATTGCACAAAAAATAAATCAGCTCGAGCTATCTGTCCAGGAAGTCTGTAACCGATTCGCTACATGCAAATGTGCCCTCCGTGAATATGACGAGAAGTATGAATGCGAAACGTTGTACGCCGATGGTCGCATATATGATGCTGCACAGCGCATTGCGATCGGGATGACCGAGGATCTGTGGCATAACCAACTAGTCGGCCATTGGCTGAAAGGTGAGTTTGTGCATCTCGTCCTATAATAGTACATTCAATACCTATTACCAGAATTCACGCACCGGTGCGTATCAAGGCTTCAGGAGATCGGAGATGAGGCATCAAGTCTTGAGAAACATGACGAAGCTCTTTCAGCTTATTCAACTGTCTTGTCGCTCACTCCCTCGCCTCCGGAAGGTGTGCTGATGGGATGGGCGAGAATGGTGCTCGTTGGTCGCTCAGCGAGTAAGGCATTGGGTACGGTGAAAAATGTATGGTCGATTTGGTCTTTGAGAACTGCATGATAATTCTCGTTTCATTCAGTTCAAGCTTCCCTTGTTTTGTGTTCATCTGGCGGTCTGTAATGTTCTCGAAGGTGAAGATCGTCTTATAGAGGCGGTCGGATGTTTCCGAACGATGAAAAATGAGGTATCAGAGGAGACAAGCGGCCTCGAAGAGCGACGACAGTGGGAACTCGGCGAGTAATTCCATTTGCCACTTGGAGACTGATCTGACGATCTCTCCAGATTTTCGACGACGTTGTAGCAAAAAACTGGAAAAGGGTGGTGATGCAGCAATGGATGCAAAGAACCATGATGCGGCCATCGGATCCTATTCAAATGCACTCTCACTTCACCCCACGAATATCAATGACATCATACTGAAATGCTGCAAGGCACGAGTAGGCTTCTTGGAGGATGAACTCATAATTGCCACCCAGGTAGATTGATCCGCACAGCACACCAAGTGGACGGCGCTGACCGTACAATCAGATCACTCAACGCGACCCATCAAACTACGAGGGGTATAAAAAGAAACATGCGGCATTACATAGCCTAGGGCGTTACACAGAGGCATTCGACGCATTCGAGACGATGCTTTCCATAATGGAGAATTCGCCTGACCCACAAGTTCAGGGTAAGTTGTTCTCATTCATATTGCGCAGACAACGTGGGCTAATTTTGTGTCGACAGACGTGCGGAGCTGCTATCTCGACACCACACCACTCATTCGCCAGGTCGTCGAACAGACCATCCAAGACATACCCCGAGCACTGGTTAACACCACCACCGGTCGTCTCCACGATAAGGAAATGCAAGCCGCAGCTTTTGAACAAGCTCCCATATTCAATGAGTTACGGTCTTCCATGGTTATCCGTGATCAGCTCGACTGTGCACGCATCCAGAGGGAGGTTGAGAAGTTTTATGAATATGTCATGTTCTCGCACAGGTGGCAGCCGCCCGAACCATCATTCCAAATGGTCGAGAATGCCGTTATCTATGGACTAGCCACAACCCCCACGATCGACAAACTCATCCACTTCTGCAAGCTCGTGCAGTCTCGCAGGTTCCGGTGGGCATGGAGCGACACGTGCTGTGTTAACCAGAGCGACAAGGGAGTTCAGCAGGAATCGGTCGTTGCCATGTTCCAGTGGTATCGTCGTGCGGCACTGACAATCGTCCATCTTCTCGGGGTTCTCTCAAAATCCCAGAAGCCTGGGTCTCTGTGGAAGAGCATCTGGAACACTCGTGGATGGACATACCAAGAATACGTCGCGTCGAAGGTCGTACAATTCTATACGGAAGATTGGAAGCCATACCTCGGTCTGGAGATGTTCAATCACAAGGAATCGCCTATCATCATTGCAGAGATGGAACAGGCAACCAAGTTTGCTACTCGGGCCCTCGCCACACTTCAGCCTGGGCTGAAGAGGGTGCGCGAGAAGCTGTACCTCGCTTCGAAGCGCCAAACGACGCGGAAGGAAGATGTCGCGTACTCATTGTTCGGTATCTTCAATGTCACCCTCCCAGTCATATACGGTGAGGGTAACCAAGCAGTCGGTCGTCTCTTGGAACACATTCTCACACGGTCAGATAATGTGATGATTCTGGCTTGGACTGGGATCTCGGGCAGTAACCACAGCTACCTCCCTTTTGATCTCACTGTTTATGATCAAGTCGTCCCCCCTCACGTCCCGCAACCGATCGAAGCCACCGAGATGGAGAGGATAACCATGGATTTGCAGTCATCCTTGCCCGACCCACTGCTTGCCGTTCAGTTATACGAGCGGCTGCACCACCTTCCCCCTCTTTCGATCATCACTGGTCGACTCCGCCTTCCTGGATTTGTTTTCTCCCTGACATCCCTCACTGCCATCACAGCGAACCCTGGATCAAACTCGATCGTTCATGTTTATCGTGCCACTACGCCCATCCTCGGTGATGTCTGCATTGAGACCAACGACGACTTGGTCGGAATGCACGGCTTAGTCCTGATCCACCCCTGGATCAGTCC
>JBBPOJ010001163.1:0-16040 GCA_038091395.1 Leccinum rimulosum | reverse complement strand
GGTCATTCCTGGGGAGAGGTCCCGGCGTTGTCCTCGTCCTCCTCGCATCACCCTCGTCCTCTTCGTGTCGTCGTCATCGTGGCGGCAGTCGTGGTGCCGCGTCGTTGGCGTGTATTCAGGAGAGGGAAAGAGCGCGGAGGGGACACGGATTAGGATCGTGGTGGTCGCGTCGACTCCATTGGACTCGGAGACGTCGTGTTCAGCGTGTGCACAGGCGAGGGAGAGGGAGGGAAAGGGGAGAGGGAAGGAAAGGGAGGGGATGCGGACGCGGACGCATCGTCGTTCGTCGTGTCGCTGTCATCGCGTTCGGCGTGTGCGCAGAGAGGAAGAGGGAGAGGGAAGGGACACGGACGCGTCGTTGTCACCGTGTGCGCAGCAGGGGAGAGGGAGAGGGATGGGACGTGGACACGTGATCCCCGTTGTGCCGTTGTCACGTTCGGCGTCTGCGCAGGGGAGGGAGGGAGAAGGATGGGACGCATCGTCATCACGACGTTCCTGTTGAACCCCGAGACGAGGAGAGGGAGTGGGAGTGGGAACGGGTGGGAACGGGTGGAGAGGGAAGGGATGCGGATGCGTTATTGTCGTTGCTTTTGGCGTGTGCGCGGGAGAGGAAGGAGGAGAGGGAGAGGAAAAGGGAGGGGGCGCGAATGTATCGTCGATCGTCGCGTCGTTGTCGTTGCGTCTGGCGTGTGCGCAGGAGAGAGAGAGGGAGGGGACGCGGATGGGACGGGGACGGGGACGGCTCGTCGTCGTCTTCGTGTTGTCGTCACGTCGTCCCCGAGACGGCACGTTCCGCGTGTGTGCAGGAGAAGGAGAGAGGTTGAGTCGAGACTCGAGAGAGGGGCGAGGAGAAGACGGGGACGGGGACGGGTCGAGGACAGGGATGAGTCCAATGCAAAATTAAGTAAAGTAATACCTTGGTTGGCCACACCCAAAGCACGAAGCACGAGCGCCAGCTCCGAATAGACAAAATAGCGAGTTGCTTCGCTGGAATCAACATTGTGGCTACTCTAGTAAAATTAGACAACGCGGGTGTGAAGACTAATCATCGTCACGTAGCGGGCATTGCCGCGAAGCCGGCCCTACGTCCCCGATAATTGTGGCACGGCGGAGGACCGGAGGCCTGGGGCAGGAACTCTCTGGCACGTATTTGACAGCACACACTCAGGCTAATATGACTGTTCGCGTCTACGAAAATACGAGTAATCGCGTCCTTAGCTGTGCAGTCAAATAAACTATAACGAAGCGTTTCCATCCATGCTCAACTAGCCTAGCACGTCACCATAGTTGATTATTGGTAGAAGACTTTATCCACCGTGTACGACAGACGAACGAGGGGGAAATCAAGGTTGGGAGAAACGCAACGACGCGCCGGAAACACTAAATAGGAAGGTGGTAAAGAGTGAAATATACAAGTAAATGGGCAACGACACCAGCACAAGCCTTTTGGTCGTGGGGGAATTGGCGTCAAGGTAATCACTGATGCACACGATGTCATCTTCGACACAGAGAAGAGAATCATGGGATCGCTGTGTGACAAGTAACTTTCGTACCTATATCAGCGTCAATGAGCGGGCGATGCTTGAAATGGCAGAGGCATGTCCTTGATATAATGCTGCGTGCAAATGTCAAGACCATGGGATCGCTCTGCGTATTCGAGTCTGTCTGGGTAACAGCTGAGCCAGAGATTGGTGAGCGAGACTAAGAGTGCGGTGATGTCTGATATCAACAAGTCTGGTCGAGCCTGCAACCTCAATTGTCAGAACGCCCCTCGTTGGTGTGCATCTCTTACTACTTACCTTGATGAGTTCGACGACTTGTTTCCAAAAGACTTCAACGAACGCGACGTTCTCTGGTCCATGGAACTTTCTTGCAGCCACGTCGTCCTTTCCCTTTCCCTCTTCTGACGAGACCCCGTTTGCATCTCCGATGTTCTTCTTCGACTCTTCCACTGAGGCATCCCAAGCGCCTACGCCATCGACCTTTTCTGCGTCCGACTGACGATAAATATGATTTGCCCTCTCTCTTGCCAGCCGGACCTTTTCTGCCAATCGCTTGGCAGCAGCCCCTTCCTGTTTCTTGGTTTCCTCCGGTCCTTGCTCCAGCCGCGAGCTAGTTTAATGTTGACTTTCGTGTGTAGCTGAGCGGTAGTAGATAAAAACGGTCCGAGCGAGTGCAGGTGAAACTCGTCTACGAACACCCGCATAAGTCGACGATCAATCGCGTGGCAGTATGCACGCAAGAGAGCAAACACCCACCCGAATAACGCTATCTATCCAATATTCCTGTGTGATGACGTCCTTGCAGTTGACGACTTGTTCCAATATAGCTGGGATGATTCTTCCCAAATCGACGCCATCAAACTGGGAGAGGCGTGGTACTGACGAGAATGCGACGCTTCCGACATTCCACCCGCGTTTCTCGCGGTCGCGCGAGTGACCTGGATGCTGGAGACGCACCCAGAACTTGTTTATCTATGTGAAATTGGCCAGTATGAATGCAATAGTCTTGTTGGAACCCTTGGGGTAGGCAGGGGCAGCAAACGGATGGCGCGATGCGGTGTGAACTCACCCGGATACGGTCCCAATAGACAGGTGATCCCTGCTGAGATAGTGTCGTAAAAAGAGCCCGCGTATGGGGTTCTGCTCGTTTCCATCATGCTCTTCATGATTTCCTTGACGGGTGCGTCAGGGATGGACATTGTATACAGAACCGGTGGTGATCATGAGGCAGCGGCGGGGGACGATGTTTCCGGCGTACTGGACTAGTTCGTAGTAGAAATCTGCGAGGTGATGTCGGAATTGTGTGTTCGTCGCAGAGGTAGTTTCAGAGATGTTTGAGGGCGTCAAAGATGGCCATGTCTTGCAATGTACGGGATCGGAGGAACTCGAGAGAAGTGAACGCGTGTACTTCCAGAGTTCATAATATTGCTTCAGTGAGAGTGACGACGTACGCAGTTTGGTGAGCATGAGTCTGCTTCTCCTATATCTGGGGTGGAAGTCGTGGGGTGGCCTAGAGAATGCAATGTCGAGATGACGCTGGTTCAGCTGCCTCCTGAAGCGTCAGCACGGCAGCAAAGTTGGATTCGACTGATCACAAACCTCGTCGTAGTTGAACTGATCGTCAGTCGTAAGCATTGTGAGCTTGACCACAGTGTGCCTTATCTTGACATGTTTCGAACAAGGACTGAAACGAACTTTCAAGACTTCGAGTACTAAGTATACCATGACATTAGACAGTGACTTGACAAGTTTATTTTCTGGTGTATGCCAGGACGGGGGAGGGCAAGGACAGACAGGGCGAGGGCCACTCGCCGGCACGTCGGCGTGGGACGAGGATGGCAAGGGTGATGGCACATGTCGTCGTCGTGCCATCGTCGCGTCGGGGTCTTGGAATGAGGATTGGGAGGGGGAGACGCGGAGGAGGGCCAGGGCCAGGGAAATCACGAAAACGACAGCGACAGCAGCATGCAGCAGCGACTACGCAGCGCACACGATCGGGCGCGTTGCGTGATCGCTTCTGCACGTTGGGGAGACGGAGATGGGGATGGGGACAGACAGTGCGACGGCGATGGTATCGTCGTCGTGAGATGGAGAGGGAGGGGAGGGCCCGTCATCGACGTCGTTGTCGTTGTCGTGGGACGGGGACGAGGAGGGTGGCAGACAGGGCGACGGCGACGTTTGTTGTTGTCGACAAGGTGGGATGGTGAGGGCGGGGGCGAGAGCGGGATGGTCATCGTCTTGTCATTTTCGTTTTCGTCTCGTTGTCGTTCCCCTCGCTATCGCGTCGTTCGTCTCCCTGCCGTCCTCGTCGTGTCTTTGTCGTTGTCCCCTCTGCCGCAGTGTCATTGAGTCGTCGTCATCGTCCTCTCTGGGGTTTTGCATGGGTAAGGGTACCGCGCGGGTACGGGTGCAGGTTGAACTGCCCGGGTTGAAACCCACGGTACCCATCAAGTACCCGCCCGTCGTCGTTGTCCTCCCATTGTGGCCCGTCTGTCGCGTCGTCATCGTTGTCGCTTTGTGGCACGGTGTCGTGCATCAAGAAAGACGACATTAAATACAGTTGAAATGCTCATAATGCATATACTAACAATGCATAACCGTCCTAATGCATTGGTTTTTGGTGGGTCCCGAGTCGGGCGCACCCAAAATCAGGGATATTTTGCATAATGCATAATGCATAGGTGTTGATGGTAGAATATGCATTACGATGGAGCACAAATAGGCAGGTACTTATGACCGAGTAGACCATATGACTTGCAATTTTCAATTTTTCATGCGATCATCGTCGGGATTGGAACTCAACAGCACAATGCTCTGCAAACTTGGCCAAGCAGAAGCATAAACCCGACAATTGTGATACACCAGAAAATCAACAAAAGCACACTGAAGATGGGTCTGTGACGTCTACCTCCCGCAGCGGATTCTCAGGCCGACGTTGTGGAACATTTCCGAATGCATCAAGGTAGTCCTCTAGTCTTCAATCAGTCAACCTTACTGTATCTGGTGAAATATGAGAACGTTCCAAAATGGAGGCTCGCATGAATGACAACCCCGCAGCCTTGTGATCCAAGAGACCTCGAGTTGTGGGTTCCGAGGGATCAGGCAATGCGCTTGTGCAAACAGCTCGAGAAGGCTTTGTTAGAGTATAGTATGGCGAGAATGAGGATTTCGGGTTGTCGGGTTGTCGGCGATGTTGCGTGGTTTCGCGCACTTACGGAGGCAGGAGTTCACCGGCTCCGCGGTCGTAGCTTATGGTATTATGCGCGGTAGTGCTAGCGTAGTCGATGAATAAGCTTGTGTGGCGGTCACCGGGTGACATCACGGGTGACACACTGTCACGCATTATCGTCTTGCATATCCATGGTAATGCATCGGGATTTGCCGGGTCCCGACTCTATGCATTATGAGCATTTCAACTGTATCGGACTTTCGGACAGGGTTTTTTCCCACGATTTATGGGTGCGATATAAACTTGAAGGTGATTATATGATGGCGGAAATGCGTACACTGACGTTAGTTTGTCATTGGGCGATTACCCGCTGCGCACATCATTGAAGTAGTTGGTGTTGGTGAACTTTGAAGGTCCTGGTCAGGACTTGGCGCGCGCGCAGCGCGGTTAGCAAAGTTTCGCCGCGCGGAGTTCCCGACGGTGGAATAAACATTGTACCGCGGTCAGGCACTGGGAGTGGTGGCGAACGCTGTGATGAGGGTGTCGATGGTATCACCACCGGTTCTCCAGGCTCTCCGAATTGTTCAACATATTCACCAGGTTCGCGACGATAATCACCATGTTCGTGACGCGGGTCGTACGGTCCTTCTTCAGGGAAAACAGGTCCCATATCACCCATATACTGTGCAGGTTCCGGCATTCTCGCCCATCCCGGAGGTGGTTCAGGAATGACTGGGGATCGGACGCTAGGCGACCGGTCAATCCCAGGTATTACGAATCTGAGGAACAACGAATCCGCCGTGAAACGCGGCACCTGGAACTACAGGAGGCATAGGAGCTCCAGGCCCGGGAGGGAGTGGTGGAATGATGAAACCTGGAGGACCCTGTCCTAGATTCAAGGGTTCGAGTGGCTGGCCCGGCTGAGGCATGGCTACACCTTTGGAATGGCATGTCAATATCGAAGCTTGCAATCAATGTATTGGCGTCAAACCTGGACCAGCGGCAACACCCCTGCGGTTCAAATCGTCCCGTAACTGATCGACGCGAGCAGTGACAGCACGCAATTCCGCCTGTCGATCTTGCACATCTCTTGAAAGCCAGTCGTTGAGGCCGCCCATGTATCTCATCAATTCACGTTGTTGATCCACTGTCGCGAGTTGCGCGAGTCGGTGTTCCTACCATGATCGCTACCGTTACCGCTCAACGATGCCAATAAAGAATACTCACTCGCAGAATTTCCATCAATGTATCAAATAACGGCAGTTGAACGACAGTCTAACAACTCGTCAGATAGATGTTCCAGAAGAGCGTCTGATATTACTCACCGGACCTGGTGGCATCGGGACATAAGCCGGTCCTCGATCCTGAGCACCTGGTTGTTGGCCATGTACCATACCCGGTGGTGGCGCGACACCGGCCTGAGAAGCACAAGATACTTCAGTCCGACCCGGTTGTGTTTAGTAACATACGTACCCGAGGTTGATACCAGCTGACGGATCCAGGAGGAGGTTCTGGCCCCCCCAAGTGTCCCGGTGCAGTGCCAGGGCGAGGTGGGGAATACAAAGGCGGCTAAATCCGATGTTAGATGCATACACGAAAGGCAACTAAGATGGAAAACGTACTATGACAGGCTCGGCAGGGCGTACCCTTGGTATCCGTTCTGGCCGCTCGTGTTCTTGAGGTTCTCGTGGAGCATCGTGAGCAACAAACTCCGGTGCAGGAGTACGAGTCCTAGGTGGGAAAGGGTCGGGAATAACGGGCGGTGGGCGATGAGACACTGGCTCTTCAGTCACTGGTGGCTCTCTCCTAAGAGGTTCTCTTTGTCGACGATGCGGTTGAATTGGCGGATGCAGCGTCTCTGGGGACCAGATTTGCTGTTGTCGGATCGGTGGTGCCGTGTCTCGCCGTAGCACCGGACTCGTGCTCCTCGAACGGGATGCCCTTGGAGCAGGTTGATAGACAAAGGGAATCAGCTGAGGTGGCGGCTGAATGTCCGAAGGAACGGTTGCGGGTGGTACGTTGAGGAGCTCCATCAACTGTTCATCCAACGAAAGACCAGCTTGGCGGGGCGCAGGCATATGAATAGGGAGCCGGCCCCGCTCCCGCCGGACCATTTCCTCCCAACGAGGGAGCAAGCTGTCAGCATCACCTCGAGACTCCTCGGATTCCGTGATAGAACCTTCTCTTCGCTCTCGTTGCTCTTGCCGATCTCTAGTCTGAGTTTCAGTTTCTCGTAACGTGTCCGAGATTTGAACTGTCTCCCTTCGTTCGTCGGCCTCCCGATGGGTTGTGGCTTGCCGGGTATTGATCAAGGTCTCGATGAGAGTTTCGATATGGTCCAAACGACCGAGCACCTCCACATTGTCCTGCAGCGCAGGTCTGGTTTGCCTCATTTCGTCCAGCATATGATTGGTCGAGGTTTGTCCTTCCCATAGCTCGGCCGTCTGTTCTCGTATTTGCGTTCGGATTACGGCCATCGTGATCCCTTCCACTGGTCTGGCTGTATCACGAGACTCCGAGGATCGGACAGATTCTAAGGAGGGTGTAGGGGACGAAGGAGGTGGGGTGGGGGAAGACGACGATGACGTGAGGGAAAGCGTTGGCCCAGGCGACAACTCTGAAGATGAAATGATCGAAGGGGTAAAGTCAGACGAGGGTGACGACGGTTCCGAAGGCCAGGCGGGGGAAGGCGAGGGCATCTCCACTGTCTCTTCGTCCACGCCCAGAAGGCTGAAGTCGTCCGAATGGTGGGAAGACAGGAAGGACATCGAAGAGCTCATCGAGCTCATCGAAGGAGACCTTACCGGAGGCGGAGAGAGCGTGATCGGTATCAAACCTGGCCGCAATCGAGGTCCAGCTGGCGTCGACCTGGGCTCGGAGACGGCGCTCATCGCGTCTACTGACTGGTCCCTGCGGGCCGAGACCACACTCACAGCCGCCACAGACTGGTCCCTACGGGAGACAGCCGGAGGCTGAGGGCGTTCTGCAACGACAACCCTCTCATCTGTAACCAGGTGGGTGCGTACATATTCAGAGAGATCGTACAGTTCATCCCGGATTATTCGCACGTTTTCGGAGATTTCTTGAGTCTCTTGTCCCCTGAAACGATCCAGTTCCTGAATTTGGTGGAGCAGTCGGTCGATTTCATGGGTCACCATCTCAGTACCCTCGGTATGGGTATATGTTTGCGTTGGTACCGTTTCCAACTCGGAGTGAATGGAAGGATGATTGGTGTGCGGGGTACTGAGGCTGACACTCAGAGACGGCGCAGGAGAATAAGCAGGCGAATAGAGAGGGGCAGGGGATTCAGGTAGCGGAACCATCGTCGGGTGAGGGTACTGCGAACGATAAGAATTTCGAAATGCGGACGATGAAGGTACTCACATAGTGTATTGAGCTCATCCCTGAGCTAGGAAGGCTCGACAAGAGTGAAGGCTCAGTTGAGACTTCAGAAAGAGCAGGGACATCAGCTAGTGAAACAACATCGTCCTCGACTAGACTGATTCTGGCCGAAAGGCTGGACACACTGGACACACTGGACGGAGTGCGGGACAAGGACGAAGATGCCGTGGACGTGATCGAGAGGGGGCTCGGCCCACTGGAAGGTGAGGAGATTGTCTGTATGGCCGGAGACGGCAACGGCAATAACGGCGGAGGCGGCGGGGGCGGCGGTTGTAGCGGCGGGGGCGGCGCGTATGACATTACTGAAGTGGTAATCGTTTCTGTCATGGCTGTTAAACTTCCCAAGCTTGTCAACGGGGAAACGCTGGGACGCAGGATTGATGTTTCGAAGGAGGTTTCACGCCCATCCTGAATTTGAAGCGACTGGGTGAGAGGCGACGGCTGAAGTTGCGACGACTCATATGAAATATCAATCTCGGAAGCCCATTGGGATGGGTGGACAGAAGGGGAGGATACCGTGGTCGTCGCCAATGGGGCGGGGGACTGGAGGCTCGGTTCACTGACAGGGAGGTCGCTCATGACGAACTCGGACGATTCGGTACTAGTCACGGTCAGCAGCTGGGATGACTCGTCTGCGGAGGTCGATTCCACAGTCGGTAGAGACATGGAGAGCTCGCTGGAGTTCACAATTGAAGGCGGGCGTCCTTCCGGTACCTCACGCTCTATCTCGAGTTCCCGACTACCGCTCGACAGGGTGGGACTGATCTCCGAAGGTGGAAGGGGTACGGACTGTGGGGTAAGGTCTGGGAGGATATCTGATTCCGGAGACTGTAACGAAGGAACATCCGTGGGCGTCTTGGAAGGAGGCATTGCTACGCTTTCAATAGGGAGGTCAATAGCCAATGAACGCGGCGTGCTTGCTTCAGAAGGGATCGTCCTGCATAGAGACGCGGTCTCGAAATGCGTCTCTGACTGCTCTTCGCCCTCGCATTCACAGATCGCTGCCGTGACAAAGTCTGTCTCCGTCTCCGTCTTGCATTTTTCCGCAGTGATGTAATCCGATGACATATCTGAAGCGCAGCGGCCGACCGTGTAGAACTCGGTGGAGGCCTCGGTTTTACACAATTCGACGGTCGCATAGTCGGATTCGGAAGGAATGGAAGGCAACGATTTGAAAGATGCGGTCGACGGGGAACTAGCCGTTTCATAACCTTCGCTACCTGAGCTATCCAGGATCTCGAGAGCAGAAAGCATTGAAGTAGAAGGAGCAGGTGTCGGAGTAGCGGAGCGGCTCCTTGTCCAACTACTCAACGTGGAACGACTCTGCGAAGCCGTATAGCCTGACGCCGTGTTCTTCTTGTCGGAAACATAATTCCTAGTATAACCCCTCCTCCGAATTCCTTGGCTCCTGGACAACGAGGACGGGGAAGTTGATGTGAAGCTGCTGTAAGTATACGAGCCGTCGTGCGAATCGCCTAGATAGGAATTGGACTCGGTACGCCGATAGGAAAGCGTCGAAGGTACGATTTGTGTGTTGGAGCCACCGGACGTGAACTCGAAGGCCGTCTCGTCGGTTACGATACCAGTTGTAGTCCGGCGCATGTCAGATGACGAGGTAGAAGAGTCCGACAAGGTATAGAACGAATTCGAAGTTGTGCGAGGCTCGCTCGACGAGGTCCTCGAACCTGCGGAGAAAAAGTGGTCGTCCGAGACATCTGACAAGGGACGCGCCTTGGTTTTACCAGAGGGGGGTGGGGTGACACGAACTTCTCCACCGAGCCTTGGGCCACTAGACACGGTCACGGGCGACCCGTCGCCCAAAAGTACACCACCAACGAGACTGAAGCCGAAACCGAGACCGGGCTTTGCGTTCCTTGCACGACTGACTGCGGAGGCAAACTCCTCGTCAAGATCAGTCAGCGAACTTGTGCGACGCAAGGAACTGCTTCGACTCGGTGCAATGACCCGTGGATCGCCGGGATGTGGGTAGGAAACAGCCGTGTCATCCATAGTATGCGTGTGGTGCGGAGGGAACACTGGTACGCGGGACAGAGAGCCGGTGCTGGAAGAGTCCGAGAACGTGTGCAGGTCTGACAAGCTGGGAATTGAATGCAAAGGCGGGACGAACACAGTCGACGCTGATCCAGATGTAGATCCGGCACCAGAGGCACTGGTAATACTTGTCGCGGAGAGTATCGTCCTGATGGAGCCCGTAGGAGAGCCGGGTTGCGAACGGCTTGGCAGTGTGACGGAACGATCCAAGGCTTCCCTGCAAGAGATCATCAACAAGACCGACCATGAATAAAATAGAACATAGCACACCAGACGACACCAACCCAACGAACTCGCTCCCTCGCGCTCTCTGCGGCCAGCCGTTCAACGCCATCGCTGTAAAGGAGCTGGAAGGGACATAGGACCTCCATCAAAGGAGGGCAACCACCCTCGGCGACTTGTGCACGAGCGGCAATGGTCCCGACATCTTCTCTTGCGCTGGGGTGGTTCGGAGAAGGCACAGAGCGGACTTCGGTGCAATTGAGTAAATCCAATGTCACGACACCTCTGCCCCCACCGGGAGCAATCCAAGACAGCAACAACATATGAGGGTACAACAGTGCTTCGCAACGCTGCCAGCAATATGGAGGACCGGAATGCACGTTGAGGTACCACAAATCTCCTTTACGGAGCGGCTATATAATAAGGTTAACTCAAACGAAATGGAAAACCCATTGGCGCAACGAACCTCTCGACTGTCTCGTGCGTAAGCACCCAACTCGGTCATATCGAACGGTGGTGGAATGATATTGGTGCTGCCGCTCTTTGGGGTTGTCGGAGGGTTGGTACCAGCGCCTGCATTGTCCGAGTTGAATTGCTGGGCCCTATCGTTCCGCGAGGCTCGTCTACGAAGACCAAAGACGTTTTGCGGCTTGACTATCGGCGAAACGGATGACTCGGTGGACGACTGGGGAGGTTTCCTCAGCGCTGGTGTGCGCTCCTTCCATGCTGCGACGATGTTGCGAACCGAAGACAGAGGGGAGCGGGGAGATGTCTGGGGTCGACGCAAGGACGAAACGGTCGGCGAGATGGCAGATGAACTGGTCGGGCTCCTTGCTTCGGCAAAGGTATTAGAAAACGTGCTGGCAAAATCGCTCGGGCTGAGCTGTGTACCACTCCTGCTGGTCGTGGCCATTAGTCCCCTGGTGGGCGGTGCCAAGAGAGAGACCGACGACAATGCATCTGAAGACACAGAGACGGTGGAACCAGCCTTGCTCTTTTCCGGAGACGAGGGGCGAGAACCATATCCAGTAGATGTCCCGTAGCCGGTTGTGGTGTAGCCATAACCTGTGGTGCTGCTCAAGTAGGGGGTGGACTGACTGTGTGGGAAGAACGGACTGTGGCTACGGTTCGGTGGCATTGACAATGTCCGGGAGTGACTGAAAGACGAATCGGAAGGAGCGGCTCGATCCTCAAAGAAAGCGATGAGATCGCCTGTTCGTCTTCCGACCGGTCTCTCGGAGGTCATGTCTGTGACAGACCGAGTGTGAAAATGACTAGGGGAGGCAGTACTGACACGAAGGACGGAATGTCTGGGTCCTTCAGGAGTTGGGTTTGCGAGTCTCGTCCCGTCGCGGAGATGTGATATTGGACGCGACGGGATGTTCTCTGTGCGTTCTGAGATGGTGCTCAAGCGATTTCCGTCACGGTTGTAGATGGAGTGTGTGTCGAGACTGGTCGAGTAGGATGGGGTAGTCTCGGTGTAAGACAATGGTGCAGAGCCACGCGACCACTCAGTGAGGACATCTTCGGTATTGTCGAGTTCGTCATCGAGGTGGCTTAGAGCTGCCTCGACCTCTGCTCTGTCTTCCACGGAGTTTTCGTCCGAGTACGAGTCGTAGGAATTGCCAGACCTGCTTGGCGAGACATTGATGCGCCGCATGTGTCGATCTGAAGTTGCACTTTCGCCATCGGAGGACGCCAAGGGAGATTCTGAAACGGTTCGTGGTAGCAGATACGCGTCGCATGTACAAGAACACATACCAGTGCTGGTGTAAGAGAATCTTGAGGGTGAAAATACGGATTGTGAGTTAGTAAAAGACGAGAACGTTGCTGTCCCGTAACTTGGATGAGATCTAGGATCAGTACTTTGACTGAAACTAGACATGGTCGAAAGTCAACAAGAGGTTAGTTTAGGGTAGACTTGACCGCGATCGCGTCTAACCACGTGACCGTCACTGATCGCTTATGTAAACCCATCCCCTCTTCATGGCAGACAACATGGACGTCGACCCGCCCGCAACGAAGACCGCAAAGGACGACAAGAAAAGATTCGAAGTCAAAAAGGTAATCAATCACTTACAGATCCTAGTCTCTTACTTAGACTCGCTCTAGTGGAATGCTGTAGCGCTGTGGGCATGGGGTGCGTCACCTCACTTTCGCTACTGAGCGACACTCACACGCATACAGACATCGTCGTCGACAACTGTGCAATCTGTCGCAACCACATCATGGATCTTTGTGCGTTCTTTCTCTCTGACTCTACAATCTAACCACCTGCGCCTGTTAGGCATCGATTGCCAGGCAAATCAAGTATCAGCATCGACAGACGAATGCAACGCCGCCTGGGGCATTTGCAATGTACGTTCTCTTCTCTATCTCCTGCGCCCAGTGCTTACCCACATCTAGCACGCCTTCCACTTCCACTGCATCTCACGGTGGCTGAAGACAAGGAACGTCTGCCCGTTAGATAACCGCGAATGGGAGTTACAGAAGTGGGTCTCATTCCCTCTTCACGTCTTCTTTTTATCAACGTCTTTTGCACAGGTATGGTCGTTAATTCGTGTTCACACTCTCCCCAAATGTATCATACGAGTCCGCCTCCTTTCATGTATACCAACCCGTGTTTCCCTACGAAAGGGGTGGCGTAACTTCGATCGGATGGAGATTCCTCTCGCAAACTCTCTCGGATCATGCTGGTAATAACTGCGCAAGCGCGTCTCGTAGTGCCTGATCTTGGAGTGGAAAAACAGGCCAAGGCTTTTCACAACCCTCCTCCCCAAGTGAGCTCCAGTTTGGCGACGGTGTCGGCAATATGTGGGAAAAGTCTTTCACAGCAATATGTTTGCTCCCCTGTAGACCCAGGATAAGATCACTCGGTCCGTAAAAGGCCGGAAGCGGACAACTAACCAGCAGGGAACCCATGGGCACGAGATTGCTCGGATAGGTCGCAAATCTAATGTTGGAGCAATGCTCGATGATCGGGTCTGATCCAATTTCAAGGTATACATCAACTGCGGTCGAGTTGTGCATGCGAAACTAGAAACGACGATCAATCGAAACCCACGAATGAGCGTTGGCTATATTACCTGATGACAGCCGACCACGATCACACACCCCGACAAATCATGAAGAATGATACTGCCAGCAATCTGTGGTAGCAAAACGACCGATTTGGAAACCCGCTGTACATGGAGTGCAGTGATCCTCGTGCGATCCCCGTCGCTGGGCAGCAAGTTCACGATACAGCTTTCGAGATCGGATATCGAAACCTCCCCAGAAGAGTCGGAAGGACAAACATCAAAGGCAGTCAGGTAGCGGTGAGAGGATGTGACCGAGGACTTTACAGACTCGATCAAAGTCGGCGGTGGTTTTGATTCAACGATCGATGCTGACACCTTTGGTTTCGTAGCCTTGCGCTTGAATGAGAAATTGTTTGCACTCGCAGAGGCCCCGCGGAGCTCTTCGATGCTTTTCTCTAACGCTTTGTGTTGCTGTCTGATGGGATGAGTGGGAACTCTTCTGCCAAAACAAAGTCACGCCTTACGAGTTCGCACTGTCTCTGATCGTAACTCGGCAGACTACCAGTAGCATCACTGAGACTCTTGGTCAAAAGCGCGAGATCCGACGTTATAGACTGCATCGTGGTTGAAGGAACGTCACGGTCGCTTTGTAGTGCATCTATCCGAGAGGCCAGCTCTGCGAACATAATCTGCGTCAGATAACTAGTAGGTAGATGTGATCTGGGGCAGAGCAGACCAGATGCGGCCCCGTTGAAATCCACGTAGAATTTCTTTGCAAAAGTCCATTTAGCTTCAGAGCTAGACATCGCTGCAAGTGATTTAACTCAGAGAGCTGTCAGATCTTCCTATCAGATAGTACCTACCGAGGACTCAAATCTGGCGGCCAGTTGATTTGCTCAAGGTGAATCTCGTGACTGTACTGTACTTAGGTCGCTGAGGCCTGAGTGAGTGTGCGAACAAAGTTCTTTTGGATCGGCCCAAAGTTAGTAGTAGTAGTAGTACGTACATACACCAAGACATACGCCGACAAAACAACAAAGATACTCCGAGTCACGACGCGGGGCTGTGCCATTACCCGACGATCGTTTGCACTCTTAAGTACTAGTGGCTTCAAGTTCAACGTTCAACCTCGGAGCTCCACAGTGCCACTTATTCGCTCCAAGTCTCCACAATGGCTGACACCGCGGACGCCGGGATCGCGGCTTGCTGTGGTCAGTCCTAACTTCTCCAAGTCTACGGTGACCCCACTATACGATTCAATTTCCAGGTTTATGTATCTTCTCAGCCATGGAAAGCTGGTGTATCATTCGTGAGCGTTGTCTCCTTTTCAAGCGTCACTGGTGACTGAATGCAAATTGTTCCCTTCACGCAGACGCCTTTGGTGCCGATGTGTGCTCCTGCGGTGGCCCACGAGGGTGCTGTGGTAGTTGCTGCGACGCTTCATTTGACAAGGATGATTTTGACGAACGGATGAAGCATGCAAAGGACGCTGCCAACCCCGAACCAGTTAAGTCCCAACCTGGACCATCGGATGCCATGTCTCCAATTGCAGCCAATTCCAATCCTGCCAAGTCTGAAGATGTTTGATGACTCGTGAGTACTACTTACCTTTGTCTAGTTTCACGTCTACTTGCTAATTGTTGCATCAGTTGTATTCTAAATCTCTAATACCCGCAAGATATGCTACATATGTTCTGTTCCTAGTACCAGCACCGGTAAAAATGCGAAATGCCAGTTCTGTTGTTCCAACTTAACATGCAAATCGAATCAACGAGAGTTGATACGATGGACGAGGATGAAAGTAAGCATGACTCTGTCAACTGACAGCTTCCTCTACTTTCAGCACCCACAATCAGACGCTGTTGACATTCCCGGCCCCACCGGATTTCATTTCGGAATCTGCAACGATTCTAAGCACTCGCCACCTTTGCGAAAATCGTTGCAACTTCACCCTCTGCCAGGCAGCCAGTGACCGTGCTCCATAATGATGAACTTCCATGACCCGTGTTTCAATCGATTCAACCCTGCTGCGTTCGTGTTCACTGCCTAACATCTCCCTTACACTGCTGGGCCTTCGCAGCCCTTCATGCCGTTGCTGTGGCTATTCCCATTCGATGAAACACTGATAAGCGAATCGACGTCAATGATAATGGCTATGCTGAGGCTGGGCTATGGTGATGGGTATGTCTCGTCTAATGGTGCGAGGAGGTGATCGAGCCTATTGGTAAGTTTCACTGATCATTTGAACGTCTTGCAATTTTACTCAACTTTGACGCTTGAACGGCGCGTGTTCGTGGCGGAAGTTGCCTTCTCCAGGTTAATCGAGATGCATCGGGGGTGGCAGCCACCACGGACGGGAGTCGGCAAATTGTAGATACATATCCTATGGGTACGGACAATAGAGATAGTACTCACCGCGGTGCAAGCTTATCGCATGATCTGAACGCCACTGGTTTCAAGGTGGGTATCATATCTAAGCAGCCACTGATATGAGACCCTGACTTGGCTCCAGTGAAGCACAGGGAGATGATGCGTCGACAACCGACCGACGAGGACTCAGTGATTCCTGGGCCCTTTAGGGGACAGGTTTATCCTGACGACTCGCTGTAACCGGATCCCGGTACCGTGACCGGTCTGGCTGTGGCGTGGGTAAATTGTGGCGTGGGTAGATTG
>JBBPOJ010001162.1:0-16041 GCA_038091395.1 Leccinum rimulosum | reverse complement strand
GTATATGAGCAATGCATTTGCAGATTTCACTACTCAGTGTGGTATTTTGCGCCAGCACATCTCCAGAAGGACCAGTGCTCACCTTTGGGTTCTCATTATGACAAGTGTGTCTTTATTGGGTACCCTGAAGGCTATAAGGCTTGGAAGTTCTATAACCTCTCGACCAAGTGTACCATCATTTCGGAGCGCGCTGATTTCGATGAACGACATTTCCCTGCTCGACCTTCAACTCTGCCTCCGCCACCTGGGGCAACTTCGTCTCCTTCTTCGTCCTATGTGCCTCCTGTTGTCTCGGATGATGAGGACTCTGTGGTGTCGCCTGGTTCTGTCACTGGGGGGGGCCAGCCAGTTGTTCCTCAGCTTCCAGCTCCAGCTCTACCTCAGCCTGCTACACCACCTCCACCTCCTCCAGCACCACTTCCTGATCCAGCTCCGCCTCCTGCACCTCCTGGTGGTTTGCCTGACGGATCTCCGATTGGTATTGGTGCCAGACTCCCTGCCAGACGACGGAATCAGCCTGGTGAATGGTGGAAGCTTGGCTCACCTCAGTTGGATGAATATGACTCAGATGAGGATGCTGATGTGGCTTTGTTTTGCGCATTGTCCTTGCACTTGCAGCTCTTCATGACTGGCATTTATGGTCTGTTGACATTTCGCATGCTTATCTTAAGATTGACTGTGAGGTGTATATGGAGCAGCCCATTGGTTTTAGGGAAGGAGACCCGAAGAAGACCGTTTGCAAGCTTCAGAAGGTGCTATATGGGACCAAGCAAGGTGGAAATCGATGGTATCACAAACTGCGCACTGTTCTTGGCTCTATGGGCTTTACTCCGACTTGTTCTGATGCAGCTGTCTACATCATGATGGAGCAGCTGCGCAAGCATTTCAAGATCCATGACTTGGGACCTACCACCAAGATTCTGAACATTAAGATCGACCGGAATCGCGCCAATCGCTCTCTCACTCTGTCCCAGCGTCAGTACTGTGTCGAGATGCTCGAGCGCTTTGCTATGGGCGATTGAAAGCCTGTCAGCACGCCCATGGACCCTGGTTTGTCTTTGGCTCAGCTTCAGCTTCCCCAGACACCTACAGAGATCGCTTCGATGCAACCAGTGGAATATGGTGGCGCTGTTGGCTCCCTGAAGTATCTCTCTTGCACTACTCGTCCAGATATCGCTTATACTGTTGGTCAGCTCGCTTACTTCACTTCGAATCATTGGCATGCAGTCAAGCATCTCTTTCGCTACATCAAGGGCACCATGGACTATGGCATCACCTATTCTCCTGATCCGTCGACGTCTCAGCTCTTCTCCACTTACTCGGATGCGAATCATCGTGGTTGCAAGGACTCTGGACGTTCTACTTGCGCATATATCGTCAAGATTAGAACTGGTGTTGTGTCCTGGATGTCGAAGTGCCAGCGCATCGTTGCTTTGTCCACTACTGAGGCAGAGTACATCGCTGCTTGTGAAGCTGGCAAGGAAATAGTCTGGATGCGCAAGTTACTGGAGGAGCTGGGCTTCCCTATGGACAAGTTGTCTACCCTTCATATCGACAACCAGTCTGCTATCCAGGTGGCGAAGAATCCGGAACATCATGGGGGGATGAAGCATCTCGACTTGCGCTGGTTTTGGCTCAGAGATATGGTGGACAAGGGTATTATTTTGCCCAACTTTGTTCCCACTGATCAGATGCCTGCTGATCTGTTGACCAAGGCATTGCCTCGAGTCAAGGTCGAAGGTCTCTGTCAGATGCAGTATTTACAGCCACTAGACATTAGCCTCGGAGTCCTCTGTTCTGTTTCCCTTGGTTACTCACAGTGGACTCCAGGTCAGTAGCTCATTGTTTATTCGCTCAGTATCATTCCTGGTTACTCACAGTGGACTCTATAGTGATCCCAAAGTCTATCCCACTCCCTATCGCTTTCAGCCCTTATCACAATGTGCGTGGGAACTTGG
Organism: Leccinum rimulosum; assembly: GCA_038091395.1. Lineage (NCBI taxonomy): Eukaryota > Fungi > Basidiomycota > Agaricomycetes > Boletales > Boletaceae > Leccinum > Leccinum rimulosum. The sequence goes on along the minus strand of JBBPOJ010001162.1, from coordinate 14,083 downwards.
AAGCTCTTTGCTTGATGTTCATTCAATATGGCTGCCGTATATTATTGTCCTTTCTTTCCTCCCGCAACAGCGCGACCCGGCCTCCACTCTCGTCGACCTGCCCTTCAAATTATAACTCGTCACCCTTACTCAGGCTCACTGGCATCCCGGTCCCTCAGACTCCCTCCACCTTGCCTCCTGCATCCACACTCACTCAGTATCACTGTCGCCATTCCCAATAGGCACTGAGTGCACACTCCGCAGACGCAGCACCTGGTCACCTGTGCCTCTTGCCCTCGAAGGCTCGACCTCGAAGCTCAGGCCTCAATTAGCGATGTTCCCAACTTCCCATACCATCAAACAGTGCAATGGACGACGATGCATGTCTCACTGCAGCTTGAAATTTGCAACTTGAAACAAGGTGCATTATATGTATGTTTGTATTATTTTTTGCCAAATTCCAGTCGAATTCTGCTTTGTAACTCATGAGTTCCAATCCTGCTTGTGGGGGTACGCTCTACCCTCTGGTATGGTTATGAGTCTATCTACCTGCAACCAGTACCCTACATTCAAACTAGATGCTTCCCATGTAGACTGTTTGGGCCACCAGGAAACATCCGATGTTTGTTCACCTAGACAAAGTTGTTGACCTAAAGAAGAGGCAAGGATGACTCACCGGTTGAGATCTTGTATCACATATGACCAGTTTATCATTGATATCCAGGTCATCATCCCATAGGTACTCTCCTTCCATCTCGATGGCTGTACCGTACCTGAGAACATCTCCAGAGGGCCCGTCGCGTACAAGCATATCCATCCGACCACCGAGGGAATCGAGTGCCAGGCGCGCAATGATGCCACCCTTCATCAATGCAGCCCTATCATAACTCCACCGCAATAAGCAGTCCCTCCTATCCAAGTAGGAGTTGTAATCGACTCTCGGTCGGTAATTGAAAGGAAGGAATCCAAGGCCATGGCATGGGAGGTGAGCTCGCTGGAGATCCGACAGAGGACGGGATGGGTGCAGAGATGATTCAGGTACTAAAAGGAATACTACTTGATGTGAGCTGCACAGCGACGTCTTGAATAAGAGGACCGTATTGAGCACGTATGATCTGTAGCACTGCTAGAGGATCTTCAAGAAAAATGAGAAATCGTGAGCCCTTGCTGCGTGACAAACTCCGACGATGTAGGCAACACTGGAAATCTGATTCCCATCCAATGCAATCCTACAACATTGCTGTCGTTTCACGACTATATGGCCAGATTTGTAACCAGGCTATCATCCTTCAGGTCGCAGACATCGGGGCCGATCCTTGAGGTTGATGAGCAACTCCAGGAATGCTGCAGTTGCATGGCGCAGATTTGTCGAAATCGAGGACAGGGCTTGGCCCTCGCAGACTTTCATTGCAAGTTCAGCAATGGTGGTGGAGGGGCGTGTGAGCCAGGTAGAAGCAAAATAGACGAAACCATAGCGCAGCTGCAGGATATTGTCCAGAACGGGGAAACTCAGTGTCTCTGACTGAGGGACATCACCACCGACAAAGGCCGCCGTTTTGTGAGAATCAGGCTTGGACTGCGACACATTGTGAAATCGTGAGGGCGTAAGATGACTACCCGCGTCGTCCTCATAGTTGACGTCGAACGTGTCAGATTCTGAGTGAACGTCAGGGTCGAACTCGGTACATATGTCCCATTCGTCGGCGAAGGAATCATAGCACTTCTGATCACCTTGGTAGGACGTCCAGATCTGACTCGCCATTGAGTGACTTATATTGATGCAAAGTCGAAAATCGTTGACCAGTTCCCATCGAAAAACTGTGGCCTCTTTGCGCCCCGGTATCCAACCGTCGCCAGCATTGCTAGTTCGCTGTTCGGGGGCCACTTTCTCCTCGGGGGTTTCATGTGCCTCCTTCTCCTGGTTACCAGCATCTCGGCGAGCAAAGAATTCCATTCAAGCCTCTCCTCTTCTCTGACCAGATCCACGGAGCAGGTGAGGCAGGCGACGTCGAGGAACAGAATGTGTCTGTTCGGCTGCGATAGCCATCGTGACAGCACATTGAAGGTCCTCATCGCTTGGGTAACAATTCTCCCTCATCCATTTTCCCAAAGTGTACCAAAAAAGTGTAGTCAAAAAGTGTACCAAAGTGTACCGAAAAAGTGTAGTCAAAAGTGTAGTGAACTACCAAAAAAAAGTGTAGTCAAAAGTGTACAAAAGTGTACCGAAAAAGTGTAGTCAAAAGTGTAGTGAACTACCAAAAAAAGTGTAGTCAAAAAGTGTACCAAAGTGTAGTCAAAAGTGTAATGAACACAAAGTGTAGGGCAGAGTGTACTAAGTGTACAAAGGATTAATTAAGACAATATTCATAGATGACGGAACAGGGGTAAAACAACAACATGACCTGGTTTGAAGCTCCATCGCACGTAATGAGACAAAATCCGGTCATTGCTGGTAATATCCAAATAAACTCGAGCTGGAAAGTGGAGATAGTGGCGGAAACAATCCCAGTGACACTGCTAGAAGACTATTGTCGCCGCCAGCATAGTACATAATGAGACTATTTACACAATGAGACTATTTACATAATGAGACTATTGCCAACGTGTGTGGCATTCCTAGCATATACCACTCCATTCATAGAATAACGAGCATGGAGGGACACGTTGCAACAGGAGGTTAATGCACGCAGATCAGCAGGTGTCCCACGTGATGGTTCACTAGACTCTCTGTATTCGGAGTCGCCTGGGGAAGCAAAAGCTTTACAAACGAGTACTTGGCACTCTGCAATTGCGGAAGGGCAATGGTCCTTTAGCTGCGCAGCTTGTACATCATAGGAGCTGAGTATTGTAGATTCCAACTGGCTGTGCAGACCAGCATTATTCATTAACCTTTTTGTTGTAGGAAAGCTTGTGCGCACCAAATTTATTATTCGTAGAGAGACGTTGCAATTGGCCAATCAGTCGCTCGAATGGAAAGCACCACCATGAGCGTACGGGTCCAAATTCAACGAGGAATTGGTGGATGTGCATTGCCATATCACCATTTGTACAATAGGGAGCATCAGGGTGTACAGTCTTCAACCTCGATAGCTAGGTAGCCATGTACGACTTGTATGCGAAGGCACGTTCCTTAGTCATGGATCTGGCACATGCAACGTGGACTGCCGAGACAAGGGCCATTGTGTGGTCCAAAGCTTCACACAACTGTAGCGCAACAGCACGCAATTTGTGAATCGTACCTTCTCCCCACAGACTCACTAGTGCAAGTGGGAGATATACTGTGATCACTGTGCGCCATTCATCTGCTTTCAAACTTCCTGCGCTTGGAGATCCAAAGTTGTGAGGTACCCTCCTTAGCCAGGAAGCAGCATCCGCGGTGCGTACAACAGACCAAATTCGCTCGAGGACTTTGTGGGTTCTATATCTGGCCGGTCGTTGAACAGCAGACCAAGGTTTGCCTTTGCGCTAGTAAGGTTAAGGCTTATCATACATCTGTCATAATAAAGAGAAGATGACCTACCCATTCGACAAGAGCATTCACCCAATGTGTCTTGAGTATCCGACCTTCGGAAGACTATTGGCAGTTTAAGTCATTGGCGACAAACCGTAGAGATTTTGCATTCTTTCCCATGAGCCGCGTTGACGAGCAAGTTACTATGGTCGTTGATACGTGATTCCTGATCAGTGTCTTCCACATCAAAGTCCATGGCTGGTGCAATGAGTAGGGTATGAATGTCCTTCACTTGTTTGACCTCTTTAGCAGACATGAGATTCTGAATAGAATCAGGGAGTCGGAACTGGTACTCGAAGGCAGGCAAAAAGGTGTCAGGAGCCTTAGAGACATGGTCAGGAGGGAAAGGACATCCCAAATGTGGAAACTAGTGACTCCTTCGAGGATACAATGCATGACATCAACGACCAGTTGACGCACTGGATCCCAATATGGCAGTTTCCAGAGTGGTGACCAGCACACACCAGTGACACCACTGCTCGCGAAAAGTTTGTCTTGTTCAGCAGCAGAGCTCGCATTGTTGTAAGCCTCGGCCTGGCATTGTAAGGTATCTCTGTCTCGCAGCTTCCAACAACTCGCATCAAAGTCTGTTCTCCCGAGAGTCTTCAGGTCTTTGCAATGACAAATACTGCAGTAAAAATGACTAGAATGGGAAGCCATTTGAACAGCTTTTCGAGCTGCCGGAAGATCACAGACAACACAGGCAACTGCAGACCTGACTATGCGACCTGCGGGTTGAAGAGACGTCCGGCTAAAGTGAATTCCATGCGCCCAGCTGTCCACCATGTCGTTGATCAGGGGATTGAGGAAATGATTGAGCTGATCACCTCGAGGCTCATTGGGCCCAGGAACGATTCCTGCAAGGTACATGTTTTCAGGCTTATAACGGATATCCAATGGAAGGTTGAGACATGCACAAGAAATGACTCCACACGAAGTAGAGGCACCCCATACGCGTGTACCCTCTACATTGAAGAAATCAACATTGAGAGAGAAAGCAAGTCGACCCTCGTGGTGCTCCCGGGTTTCGATATAGGTTTGTGGATAAAGTTGCACAACAGACAAGTGGCATATACAGTAGTTCCATGGTGCAGATTGAAATGAGACAAAGCACCACAGATGGTTGTTGGGACCTGCACCATGGTACTATCCCCAAGAATACATGTATTCCCACTCGCGGGATCTCAAAATGCTAGCTGAAGTAGCAAAGAGATAACCCCCCATGATAAAATCGGATGCACGTCGACTGATATGGAGAACGACGGCACAAAATACTTACTCCAAGGAATATAGACACTTGTGCAACTTCATCGCAACGGTCAATGGGGCGTTGGTAATGGTGGTCTAGGATCATGCAGATTAGCATGATGGAGAAGAGAATGCAATAAATACTAACCAGAGTCAATGATAATGCCCTTTGCATAATTCGTTCACCCTGGATTGGCATACTTCAATACTGGAGAGAGACAACCAAATGTGGTGTTTCTGGAAGGCATGGGTAACACCCGTCGAGGATAAGAAATAGAGTAAGTAGAACTTTGAGGTTTTGAACGAGTTGGAGGGCACTGTCCGCACTAAATCACACACAGAGATAGAGATATACGTGCAAAAGGGGGTGGTACTTCACAGCAAAAAAAAACGGCCAACTTATATGCTGGAGAGAGGAAAGAAGAGAAAACAAGGTCGCCGAGATAACGAATTTGGCAACAAGAGTGACGTTGTATCCAGTACAAGACATTAACCGAAGCAAACGAACTTCAAAGAAGCGAAAGATAGAGCGTGGACGGCGAGATGATCCCCAGTATTGCACTTAAGGGAGTGAGAATAGGGGAAAATGTGGCCAGTCGTGGCCAGAGAGTGCGCTGCACATAGTACACTACACGCAGCAGATGGAGAAATCGTTTGCTGTGATCTGTGGACAGCAAAACTCTCCCTTGTGTTCGACACTAAAGAGAAAAAAAACAAAAGCTAGAAGGCTTGGAAAGGCGATTAATGTGGGCCACCGAAATCCAATCTAGAGGTGCTGCACGGCCATAGACATTGTAAGACTGTCTGCAGTAGACCGTGAACAGAGAGATGGATAGAAGGGGGGATAAAGACCAAGGTGGTAGAGTAAGATTGTCTGCAGTAAACCGCGGACAATGTTGAAAATGAAGAACTTAGAACGGCGGTCAGGACTGTCCATGATAAACTGAGGACAGGGCGAGGGACAGGAATTCTGTCCGTGGTAGACCACGTACAGGTACTATGAGGAGATACTGTCCGCGAGGGAGGCTCTCAGCATAGAAGAACTTGAAGCAAACGACGTACCTTTTCTAAAATCACGGCCTGGGCGGATGCAGCTTCAGCAGGACTCCATTGCGCCTTTACCCACGAAAACTATACTGCAGGATCCACGACCAGTAAAACAAATATTAGCTGTTGCAATCTGCGGGGAAATAATTGACCTACACCTATCTTTGCCCGACGAAGTCCTTCGGACACAAAGGGCTCCAGCTGCGGATGCTCAGACGATGCCACCATTGCCTCCCACTGAGCCACAAATGTCTCGAATGCAGGTATGGCACCGCCAAGCAGGGGAGTTTTTTCTCCTGACATTGTATGCTGGCAATGGCCTGTAGGGATTTTATATGGTTTCAATGATCTGAGGCAACACGAAGAGCTTACCTCAAGGACAAACTCTAAGTCCTGTAGTACCTGGGCCCATTTGACTTCTGACATCTTGTGACGAGCTAGGTCCATATTTCGCGGCACAGCCAAAAACAGGTCTATGCCCTATATTATAAGAGACTTTGTGTTAGTTGACATATCTCACAAACAAAGCTCACAAACCTGGCGGAGCATGCGGAGAGGGTTGATCATGATGTACGTCGAGTTCCAGCGTGTTTTTGTTTACGACTGGGAGAGTGATAAATTGACCGTTCTCCGTGAAAGACTGGTTTCTGTTCCCATTTTCAAGAGTTTGTTCAAAATTAAGTCGGTGGTCACTCGATACATGGATAGCTCATACACACTCTCTACCTTCATTCAAAGGGTCCTTCTTTATTGCAGCAACATACTTAGCTTTGTCGATAGACTGTCTGGATGCATTCGTTCACTGATGGGCGACGGCAGAGAAATCGGCAGAAATGTAATCACTGATGGTGTGTTGAACACAAATATTGATGACATGGGGGAAGCACCAATTGCGTTGCTCAGCAGGGTCGAAGGTGAACTCGCACTCCTCTTGTAAAATCTCTGCCAGCTTCGCCATGGCGGTGTCGGAGGCGTTGTCGAGAATGAAGTGACCGACCTACGCAACATCCAGATATAAGTCTCGAAGCTCCAGATGGCAGATGATGATCACTTAGTACTTACACGTTCCATCGCAATCTCTGCACGACGTGCAGCATTGTCTGTGCGAGTTCGACTCCGGTGTGGCGGGACCATATGTTGGACGTGAACGATATATCTCCGATGGCATTCTGTACAGTGTTATAAGCCAGTAGTATAATAATAATAATCAACGAACAACTCACTTTGAGTTCAGCTTTAAGCACTTTGAAGTAGTTCTGCCATGCTTCAATGATGAGTTCACGTGTCTGCGTGCGGTGAGGTATCTCGGTGTCCCTGAGATCCTTGTAACCTCCGAAATTCTGGACACTCGACAACCCGAATTGCCTAGATAATCCATGAATAGAATGAAAACTTGGGCACGCTTAGGGTGTCATACCTGATCAGCATATTACAGCCTTAAGGGTCTTGAATGAGTATCCAGCAGAGAAGGCAGCCTTGAGCAATGGTGATCATCTTTGAGTTTAGCGAGATATAGGAGGGCATGCCTCAACTCTAAATGGCAATGAAGTGAAGTATTTGATGTCTTCGTGCTGAACTCCGGGTCATTGTAGACCTATCTAGTGGTTATCCCACTCCCTATCGCTTCCAGCCCTTATCAATGTTGGCTCAATGCATTGACATGTTTGTAGAAAGGATTGTTACACTTCAGACAATATGCAGTTGCTATCACAGGCAAGCCAGGCAAGTTTCTAACATAACCTGAGTCAGCATCTGGAGAAACAGCAAGTGAATTCACAAAGATACTGTCTCTTGTGGGATATATCACAAACCTATCTGACTCCTTATCATTGAAGGCAACCTCAATCCATTAAGGACTATGGCACCTCAACAAGGGGACACAGAGATTTAGGGAGGGGAATGTGTAGGAAGGAGGGAATCCAACCAGAACAAAACTGGCTTGTTCAATTGCTGCATTTAAGTATTTATACTACACATACAAGTGCACAGACCAGCTTCTAAGAGGGCTGGTCAGAATAAGCTATGCTAATTAATATGGTAAGTGTTCACCAGGTGCTACGAAGATAAAGGTACAGGTCACGTGATGCTGACTAAGCAGGTGCAGGTGAGGTTTCCAAAGGTCCAGTTCAATTCGGTCTTTTGTCTTTTTTGGAAAAAAAACTGGTCCAAAACTGGTCCTGGAATTTTTCTGATATGAAAAAGACCAGACCAAGACCAAAAAAGACTGATAGTTTGGTCTTTTTCAGTCTTTCCTGGTTCAGCCCGTGGTCTGTTTAAAAGACTTACCTATTTAAGAATACTTTTGACTCCTGGCTTTCAGCCCATATGTTTGTCATCTAAATCGGTTCAAAGGCCATTGAGATATAACATGTTTAAGAATTCATGTTATTTTGACTTTATTGACTACGAAATGTCATTTTGTGCTATTGACGAGCAGTAAGATATGGCAGATAGGTTGGAGAGTGATAGAAACAAGGGTTTATTGATTGCATAGATGCTATATAGATGGGTATGTACTGCCAATGTTTTCAACAATATTGAGCACGGCCTTCACAATATCTCACAACTACATTGAATTTTTGTTTGTGGCCCATGTGCTACAATCAACTACACTAAGCCATGTCATGTGGACTTGTGCTACCATGGACTATGGTAGGCAATGTCAAAGAGTCATGTATTGCAACCATGTACAACAGGGGACTACAGTAGCAATATAGACATTAGGTGCACTACATTGTACAATCTAAGGGGGGGAAGCTGAATGGTACAACAGTGCTATATCAACAACATCGGGCGATATAGACTTCTAATTTTTTGCAAATGTGGCTCTACAACAACAACTGGTGCAGCAGCAGCATAATCAAAGGCTTTAGATGATACAAGAGCAGGAACTCTACCAACAGCAGCTTCATCATCAGAGACTTCAAATGGTGGAGCACCAGCAATTTCATCAGCAGCAGCTTCAGAAACAGTATCAACAGTTGCATCATCAAAGACTTCATGAGCTACAGCAGCAAAATATGCAACAACAACAGCAACAGCTGCAGCAGTTGGAGATGGAAAGGCAAACAGCATTACAAAGAGCAAAGAAGAAGCATGAAAATCAACAACAACTTAGTCAGAGATCAGCAGAGAGTATGAACAGGATCAAGCAAGATACCAAGATTGTGATTCTGGACCAGAAGACCCAGAAAGACCAGTGTCAGAACTGATGCCAAGTCTAGACATATACTGATTCCAATCCAGACTCTGTTTTAGTCACTAGTTTTAGCTGGACCCTGGTAACGATGTCATTATGACATCATACCCTATACCACTATGATAGATATGATAGGGGCCACCTTTCCAGATATCACATCATTTCCAAATATACTTATAGACTACAGCTCATCTTGCCTCCCAAACTGATGAACTCACTTTCTTCCCAATTCAGTTGTAGCAAAGTGTGACAAAGTGTGACCTCCGCAAAGTGAACTTCATTTACTTTGAAGCTACTTTACCTCTGCAGCAATGCTAGTAGTGGCTGCATTTGGTGCACTTCTTGCTTATGTAACTGAGCAAGTAGATTCTGTGCCCAGAAACAAACAGCAACTATGCCCCTTCCTATCAAAAAAGAGGCTGTATTGAATGAAAGCAGCAAAAATTTATTCTCAAAAAGTTGTTTTTTCCTTTTTGGTCTCATTACATATACTGTAGCTAATCATTTTGATCTAATCTGAATAAGATATCATGAAAATGAATGCAAAATTCTGGCCATATAAGCTTTTTGATTGGTTAATATTGGCCAATGGCATTTGCCACACAGGGTGATGCTGCTGTTCAGAAATTGAAAGCACAGAACATTTATTCCCAAAAAAGAAAGTTGTTATTTCTTTTTGGTCTCACCACATATGTTGTAGCCCCTGTTTTTCCACTCTCAATAGTGCGACAATCTAATCAATCTGATCTAATCAGGATGAGCTAGAAGCAAATGGTTTACAAAATATTGATAAAAAATGTGGCTGTGCTATTTCGAAAGTTGGACTAGCCCCTATCAGCCCCTATTTTTGTGATCTGATTGATCAATCTGATGTAACAATCAAATGTTTTATGAAATAATAATGCCAGATATACATCTGAATGTAGTTGGCTGGATTGAAGGTGGATGCCCTTAATAATTTCCAGCCTGTGGTAGGTTTCCATAGGCTTTTTCAATTGTTGCTCTGGTAACAGCCAGTACCATAGGTCAAATACCACAATATGTGGTGGTATGCCTTGAGTGCTTTGGACCAGCCTTGCATGATGGCTTTGTAAGAGAGAGGTTGCAAGGTAGTATCTTGGAGGTTTGGAGTTATCAGAGGAAGATTTTTGATAGGAAACCTGATGCACTGATTCATAGAATTGCTCACAGGTGTTCACTTCAGCTAATGCATCTGTATATGTGAAACTCCATCCAGAAGGCTAAGACAGGTCATGACCCCTGTACTGGCAAGCGAATCCTAGAAGGTAGCCATGGAGAAATTCCAAGTTGGAATTCATTGTGATTGTAGCAGACAAACATGAATATGTGAACTCTTTTCAAAAGAGATATGATATATTGATGGTATTTCACAGTAAGTGGCACAAAACACAGCAAAAAGTTTTCCACTGGCACACAAACTAGAGTTAACAGCATGCAAGAAGAAAATGTACTAGCAAGCATACAACACCATGACAGAAGAACTCATTCTAGGAGTGCTGCAGGTGGCCCAGAGCACATCTGGTGTCTTGACAGCACCCAAGAGGGCATAAAGAAAAGGGGCAATGGAAAATATTGTAAAAGAAATAAGATGTTCTTGTACACTTAATTTTGTTCTACAGGGAACCTCAGTTTAATTTAGTGGTGATTCTAATGAAATTTACATTAGATAAGATCTAGCTCATGGAAAACATACTGTATTGCTTGATTCGCTCAAAACATTCAGAGCTATCAGGCTGTATTACCTTCTGAAAGGTCCCCATAAATGTTGGCAATGTGGGGTTGGATTACAAGGCAAGATCTAGAATTTACTGGAATTTATAGCTGTTGAAGTCCAGCTGCAAGGTGGTATAAGAATGATACTCTGGTATACATGTGAGAGAAAACTTATGCTGCCATTGTTTCTAGTGTTTCATGTAACCGGACCAGACTGACCAAGGCCAGTCCTGAGTGGACCGGACCGTCTTCCTAGATTTCATTTGGTTTAGTCTTGGTTTTTTAAATTTTCCAAAAGTCAAAAGACCAAAGAAACCCAGTTAAGACCAGTCTTTGGAGGTCACTACTATTGTCTCCTATTTGGGTGTATGTATGAGGATAATCCCTGATTTTTGATATTTTGTACAATTTTATTTGAGTGAAGTATGAGATTTATGACAATATATTCACATGGAGGTCAATATTGACCAAAACTGATAAAAGACCAATTTTCAGTCATGTATCAGTTTTTTCAGATCTGGTTACTGGTCAAAACTGTTTCTTCTGTGCTCAAAGTTCATACTTGATTTCAGCTTTCTATCACTATATGTACAACCATCCATGTGTCATAGAGATATGATCATTTTAATATTTCATCGAATGTAGGTCTGTCACAGTAGACAGCCAAAAGTATTGATACGGGCAATAGGGGCTACCTCCAAAGACCAAGACTGAACCATATAAAATCTTGGAATTATTAGTCTTGATCAGTCCAGTCTGGTTACAAATAAGTTTTTATCAGCCTTAGGACTGGACTTTAAAACACTAGTAGTATTCAATTTTTCTAGGCTGTCGCAGACTATGATATAGTTTGCCAGGTTGTGCTAAACTGGAGCTCAGCTAATATGGGTGATAAGCTGGAGTGTTGGCTATAGCGAAGGGTCAATTTATCCAATAATGTATCCTAGCAGATGTGAGGAGACTGTTTCAAAGATGACAATGACCAGTTAGCAAGTTGAATATATATGAAATACAGCCTATGCACTCACTGTAGTTGTTGTTGATAGTATCTCAAAATGGTCAATTGATCCCATATATGAAGCATCTGCAATCAACCAAGTTGGATTCTTAAATACTAAGTAATATAACACACACCCTAGTATACACCCACCATGGCTGTAGTAGACTAGTAGTAGCCAGTAGTATTGATAATGTCTTCTGAATGGCCAATAAATTCCTCTGAATGTGCTGAGTCTCCCTGACAATAAGTCAGTCAGTAAAATACGAGATACTAAGCACTTGTGTACCACCTACACTGCAATGAGTAATAGTTAAGCTGTTGTAGCCAATTTGTTGGAACCTGCTAGTGTTTTCTGTACATCTGATAGATTTTGTGAGTTTTGAACACCAACACAAATATTAACAAAATTACAATCATGATGAAACGATAATGGGATAATTAAAAAAAAAAATGTTAAATACTGGGGAAATGAAGACTATAATAAAATTCCTTGTCAATGTATTTGTTTAGATTAAAAATTTAACCAAAATGTTGGCTGTTGAATTGTGTCAGCCTAGTATCTGCTTAAAGGAACAATGAGGGCAAATGATTGTAATTGATCCAATGGTAAAATGCCAGGCATTGAAATACCTAAAAAGCATGTGCATTTGTGTATCTGAATCTCATACTGCACCTCCATACTGTATCTGAATTTCCAACTCTATTTCCCACCACGGTGGCGACGTCCTTGCATTTTGGAAGGTAAGCGCTTGGAAAATACATATCATATTGTATAATGGCAGGTATTGTTAGCTCGAACACCCGTCCTATCCTACAATATTTTGTATTGGAATGGACTATCTACCAATTCAACCCTCCAGAGTGATCCCAAAGTCCCTATCTAGTGGTTATCCCACTTCCTATTGCTTTCAGCCCTTATCAGGTTATGAGCCCCGTGCTCTAAAGCTTTATTGCTCAAGATCGCCTCACATCAACATTACATCAACCTCACCATTTGATTCCTCGTCCTCACAAAAAAGGCTGGGACGAGATTTGTATGATGAGTTCTTTAGCATCAGGAAGCATCCTGATGAGACGCTTACAGTGCTTATTGCTCAAGTTGAGCAGGCTATGGCCAGGATTCAGGAGCTTCGACCCCCTTCCTTCGATATGAAAATCTTGGAAGATGAATTGGCTTGTATGTCGATGATTCGAGCCCTTGGACCGGACTACTCCCACTTCACCTCATCCCTTGCTCTTCTCACTGATCTGGACAAGGACAAAGTCAAGGCTGCCTTTCAGACTGAGGATATCAATCGTCGACCTCGTCCTGACGCTGCTGCAGGCGACTCTGTGCTCTTTGCGACACCTGGTTCTTGCTCTTGCAACTCGACTTTGCCCTGCACCTTCTGTGAGAAGACTTGTCACTGCCAGTGCAAGTGTTTCGCTCTGCAGCGCGCCAGGGATGCCTATAAGACCACTAAGCGCAAGGGGAACGCTGGGAAGAAGGCCAACACTGCTCAGAACGCCTCTACTTCGTCTTCATCGACCTCTACCTCCTCTCCATCAGTCACCCCTACCCCTGCTGTTGCCAACTCGGTCCAGGCCTCTCAGGACGTCGTGGAGCTCGCTGGAAATGCAAGTGCTCATTCTATTGCCCCATCTCACCCCTCTTCGTTGTCCTCGATTGATTCTGATGTTGATTGGAATGCAGACTCACTGGTTGCGCAATTATACCCCAAAATGCGTGCCAATCAAGCTGGCTGACAATACCATCATCTACTCGGCTGGTGTTGGGTCTGTGGTGTTCCATCCTGTCATTGAGGGGAAGAGGACTAGAGCTGTCGAGTTTACTCGTGTCCTGCATGTCCCAGAGTTTCGCCACAACCTCCTATCCGTCCGATATCTTACAAAACATGCTGGCTTCGTTGTCAATATAGATTCTGTCCATATGGTCTTTTCTCGACCACCTGGTCCTTCGCTTTTTGTGGCCACTATCAGAAACAACAACACCGCTTTCTTGCATGGCTCTACTGTCAGCGAGGCTGCTTGCCCTGCAACCTCATTGCCCCTTGATTTATCACTATGGCATCTCAGGTTGGCGCATCATAAGACTGTTGGGGTAAAGGAACTGTATCAGCACCAGTTGGTCACTGGCCTGCAGTTGGATGTCAAGTCTTCGCCTGATCCTATCTGTGAACCATGTCTGGCGGGCAAGATGCATGCCAATCCCTTTCCTCCTTCGCAGACTCGTGCTTCTCGTCCTCTGGAACTCGTTCACACCGATGTACACCAGGTTTCGCACCCATCTGTGTCTGGCTGTCGCTACTGGGTCACCTTTATCGACGACTACTCGAGATATCGCTTTGTGTTGCCCATCAAGCGC